>JAZHYW010032055.1:0-10500 GCA_037355805.1 Ixodes ricinus | reverse complement strand
GGTATACAAGATATCGGTATACAAGAAATGTATCTACAAAGCAACCTTTCACCACAAGTGTGGATCGGCTCACCAAGAATGGAGAGGTCGAGGAAAAACTGCTTACTCTATGAACCAAAACGGCGATCATACAGGGAACTTGGTTTGGGATTTTAGGACGTGCAAAAGAGACGAACGCGAAGAAGGCGACACAAACCAGCACTCGTCCGTGTCCCGTTCTTCACCAACTCTGCTTGCGATAACTGCAAAGAAAAAAAATTTTTTTTTAAAGCTATTTGGAACAAGCACGTCGCAAAAGAATGTTAAAAAATATATTTACGTTACAGGACATAATTTAGTCGGAGTCACAACCTCTCAACATTTGAAACTCCCGCACTTTTGCCTCGCGCGGAGAAATACACCCTGCCCC
Source organism: Ixodes ricinus (assembly GCA_037355805.1). NCBI lineage: Eukaryota > Metazoa > Arthropoda > Arachnida > Ixodida > Ixodidae > Ixodes > Ixodes ricinus. The sequence goes on along the minus strand of JAZHYW010032055.1, from coordinate 10,091 downwards.
TCGCTCTTGGATTTGCTCTTGGATTGACTTGGCTGTGGAGTTGAACGACGTACGCAGCTTCTCGACTTCCGGTGCGTGTTATGTGCGTGCGTACCACAGCCTTTTGTAGCTTTTCTGTTCTGTGCGAACTGCGCGCAAAATGGACCCTGAATTGAAGCGTGAGCTTCTTGGCCACTGCTAGCAACTGGATCTTCGGCCATACGAAGATATGGAGCAAAGGACGGCTGCCAGGAACGAAGACAGCGCACTGCCTGAGCCTCCCGAGCCTTTGGTGTGCTTGGACGCTTGATGCTTTATGCAAAATATTACCTTATGCGCCAAAACTCGCTTACCAGCGTTACAACAAGTTTCGGTTAAAATAGAACAGTTCTAAAACGAGACGATGCGCCATCAGAAACCTTAGCGTAGCATAGTAAACATTTATTCCTAGAAGTTTTACTTACCGATGATATCTGCACTTGCTCTCAGTAGGAAAATCGTCGGGCAAGTGCCTGTCTCACTCGTGGACGTTCGGTGCACCCGGTGCGAATCTCGAAGGCCTCCGGATCAAAATGACGAGAACATACCTGGACACGTTTGTCGCCACGCGAACGCCCGATTGCCTCCAGCCAAATAGTATTCAGCTTGCCATCTTTCGGGGCGACATGGCTGCTGGAAGACTCGCTGCCGCGATCACTCATCTGGCAGCACTTTACAGAGCAACGGCGCCGCTTTACAGAAGCTGACATCTCCAAAAAGTCGGCATTTGCACGCGCCAGCAAAAGAGAAAAAAAAGCACGCTAAGAAAGCAAACAAAACGCACTACGAAAGCAAAGAGAACGCCCCAGGAAAATGAAAGTAACAAACCGCGCTATGAAAGCCATAACCCCGCGTCGCTTCCTATCACTAACACATACGACAGCTGCTAAACACACACTACTTCACTTCAGGAAGTCTCACCGAAGCATCTGAGTCAACAGGAAACACTGATCACTTAGACGAAACGACTAGTCGAGGTAGGCGAGGCAGGTGGGAGCAAAGACAGCGGCGGCCATGGAAAGAGTGGCCGAAGCTTTTGTTTGTTATGGTATGAATTCAAGCGGAAGCGCCCGTCTTATAAACCTTTTGTAAAGAATATTAATAACTCTCATTACATGGGTTATTCTTTAAACGTAAAAATATGCCGCTCAAAAGGAAATTAAAACATATCGCAAAGGTTTAACAACCAAGATATAAGCTGTCACTAATTCTCTTAGACAATGAATAGAGTTGCTATAGCACGTCATTCCGTGACGTAATAGCAACTCCGTGAGTATATACAACTTTGTGCGCGCGATTTATAACGGACGAAATAGCCGCAAAGTAAAATCAGTCTCGCGCAATAAATATTGCTGTAAATATTTTTTTCGCGGAAAATTTGTTTTGTGACATGCTTGTCCCGATTAGGAGTTTAAAACAAAAACACTTTTTTTCTTTGCAGTTACACTTTAACAGTTTCCTGAGCAAACAGCGTCTGCCCTCAGAAAATAATATTGAAATGTTTTCTTGCATTCCAAAGTGAATTTCGACTGTGACTTCTCGTCCTTTGACCCCTGAACTTTTTCGCTACTTTCAGAATTGTTTTTTACAAAAAGAAGTGGCGCATATTTTTTTTCTTCTTTTTACGGTCGATAGTTTTTGTGCTTGTAGTAATTTCTGCGCTCAAACCGGCTAGTGATCTTCGCAAAACGGCAGGTCTTTTCCCGACCAAAAGTGCGCTTCCTTCGGGGCAATTAAAGTGGCATTAAGGTGCACTAAGTCGAAGAAACAAGCTTTTTTTTTTTAATTTGCTTTTGATCCCCAGAATTCACAAACAAAGTGAGTGACAAAAATCGCTTCGCCCCCCCCCCCCTCAAAAAAAATATATAAAAAAGACAGAAGGCTGCGGATAAAAAAAATTGTCGCAGTGAAATGCCGTGTTCTGCACAGGAGATTAAGTAAATGGACCGAATGCGACAAGAAAAATGCTCTTTCTCAATCGCACTGAAAAACGTTAATAGGATTTAATATATAAATATATATATATATTTTTACTGTTATCCGTTGTTTTTGTTTATGTATATTTACACTTTGCATATACATTTACTTTATGCTTACTTTTATTCTCGAACACGTAAACACCTCCAATAGCTGCACAGCTCAACGTCTCGCTTTTGTCAAGGCAAATTTTGGAGGTTTTCTAACTTCACTAAAAATGTTGAAGAGACCATGAATCGAAGAAACTGGGTTTGGTCTTTTCGATCACGTTTTGCCTGCCCGATATTTCCACCAGAATTGCGCTGAATGTCAATGTTATTAAATCAACTCGGTCACGAAACAAAAAAAAAACAAAAAGAAGTAGAACTGAGGGCATCCGAAGCACTGATTAGATTCTTTCAGCGGCAAGGCCGACGGCGCGTTTTGGTATTTTCGTTCATTATCGCGCTTTCTAGGTAACGCACCGCGCTATAAAACGTAAAGAAAAGAACTTTATTTTTAGTTTTTGTACATGAATGGTAGAAGCAAGGAAAATAATGTTATATAACAGCTTGACGGAAACCCCTCTGCTCCCTTATAGTTTCATATAGTACATATAACGTCAGATTATGCACAGTAATTGCATTGAAACTCAACAGCGCACATAATACAAAAATAACTGCTTTTCGCTAATTCATTTATTAATATTTATTTAACTCGTTACGCGCTTGTTTTATTGTGTATGAAATAAGGTCGATGTTAGTGTTTAGGAGAGCATTCAGCGTAGTAGGAGGGCTGTTCAGTGATTGGATAGAAAAATTATTAAACAAAGTGGCACAGTCAAATATTTCTGCCGAGCAAGTAAGATGGGAAATAGCATTCTCTCTCAGCTCAGCAAGATTAGCTGGGCCCTCTACAGCAAGATTAGCTGGCCGTCAGTATGTGGTTGTACATATTTAAACACGAAATATATCGCACCGCGCAGACTTTTCTTTTTTATTACTTTTTTTTAGCTTCGGTAGCCAACGGCTTCTTTCAATGTTTTATACCTGCAAAGACAAAAAAGAAATATATTTTAATTAAAAATAATAGTCGGTATAAATGGTATATTTTAAATAACAGTTTAAGATGTCTTAAAAGCTATCTATCGCCGTCAAAAAGTGAAAGGCTGAAAGACGATAATAATGATAATCGACTCAAAGTGACATGGTGGCGGAGGTGTTTGCTTAAAGGCGCACTAAAGACGTTTTTGAGATCGTCTGTTCTTGGTGTTAACTCATCCTACAGGATCTTAGCATCCCAGAAATCGAAACACTATGCTCGTGCGACGTTTATTTACCTACTAAACTTGTGATCGAAGTTCGTGCCACGCCCCTTTCGGAGCGAAAGGCGGCTTGCGATTGGCTGGCGCGCGCCCGTCGTCACGCCGCCGGCGCCTCCGCTGGATTCTGTGCTCCAGATTTTTCCGCTCAGAAAGGGGCGCAGCACGAACACATTTTTAGTAGGGAAATAGACGTCGCACGAGCATATTTTTTGATTTCTAGGATGCATGGAGCGCGTAAGATAAGTTATCACCAAGAACAGATGATCTCAGGAACGTCTTTAGTGCTCTTTAATGCATCAATATTGGTGACACTCGATAAAACAAAATGCCATTTAGGTGGCGATTAAGCACATATTAAGACCATAGTTATTCATATATTAAAAGCAATGCGACTACCAAGGATTTAAAACGGCAATTAAGGCCAGTATGTGAATCATCACCTAAAAAGAGCAAAAAAAAAGTCAGATGGACGAAATAAAAGGGACGATACAGGGCGACCTGTGTCGTCCGCTCTCTGTCGTTCGTGTTTCATTTCATTTATTGGGCATTACATAAAGTGTGTGTCTGTGGGAGAGGGGGAGATGTGAGCAACCCTTACAAAAATCATCGAGTTTCAATTGAGTTTATAATGTACTCTCTAATAATACACTAGAAACTCAATTGAAACTCAATGATAAATTTGTAATGGAAGAATAATATAATAATTTGAAACACAAAGAAACAAAGTAAAAACTAACCAAAAATATAGCAATAAGAACCGCATACAGTGACAATCTGGTAGGACAGTGGTGGTTAGCAGAAGTATAAGGTGACTGACTGGCGAAGAATTTGATGGGTCTTAAATAATTACTATTTCATTGGGGAGGAAGTTCTTGATGGTTATGATGATAATGCAAATAATGCAAAGGTGCAAGTGAGCTGGACAAGAATAACGACGATATTCCCTGGAGAAGGGGAACAAGGGGAACGCTTGCACCTTTGCATTAATAGCATTATCATCATAACCTTAATATGCAGGCCGTTCACCCTTATTGGTGTTAGACTGGTGGCAGTTGTTAAAACCCGTTTGTTCTACTAATATCTTAATCATGGTTAGCTCAGTTGGTAGAGCTTTCCACTGGAAATGGAGAGGTCCCTGGTTCGATACCAGGACCAGGCGTATTTCAGTCGCGTACCAGTCACCCAGCTGTGTTCGGAGATTTGTGTTTGTCCGTTGTTGCCCTTGTTCCCATCCTCCAGGGATTATTATCGTTATTTTTGTCCAGCACGCTTACACCTTTGCATTAATTGCATTATCACCATAAGAAATGCAGAGGTCTCCGGTGTGATACCAAGACCAGGTGGAGTTTTTCAGTCACGCACCAAGTCGTCTAGCTGGTTGGAGATTTGTGTTTGTCTTTTGTCCCCTTGTTCCTGTTCTCCAGGAATTATTATCGTAGTTCCAGGTGGTAATAGCCTGTGGAAGAAATTAGGTATTAAAGGCTAGTGTTTTACCTGCTATACGTTTGATTCAGCGACTGTGATTGAAGCGAGATAATACCCTATCTGGAGGTAAAAGAAGGGTATCATATGAACTTGTGTTTTAGTGGTAAAATTTATAGATGAGACTCATTCGAGAAGTTATGTCTACGAGTAGATAGTAATGGAAGCTTTAGGATTTGTTTAAGCTGCGTTGCACTGACGTCGTAGGAATGTTGATGTAATAAATCGAGCTGCACGGTTTTAAATTGCTTCTAGGTTATCGGCGAACGTAGGCTCGTGAACGATGCCAGATGGACGATGCATATTGTAGTTTTGGGAGGACAAATGTTATGTCGGCCAGTTTTATTAGGTTAGAGGGTGCTGATTTCAGGTGGCGTTTTAAGTATCCGAGGGTGCGTGATGCTTCATCTCGTAATAATGTTAATATGCTGAATCCATGAAAGTGAGGGTACCAAACGAACGCCAAGGTACTTATAAAATGATACAGTGCCGATTACAACGCCATGTAGAGTGTATGAATGAAGAATAGTAGATTTGTTTCGTATGAACAATATAAGTTTGCTTTTCTCATTATTAAGAGGCATAAGCCATTTCTTGCACTAAGAGCCAATTCGTGTTAGGTCATTTGGTAAAGTCAGATGATCGGAGAGATCTGAGACCGGATGGTAAATGACTCAGTCGTCGGCAAACAGTAATTTTTGAATTGATGCCCAGCAAAAGATCGTTTACGTATCTAAGAAATTAAAAAAGCGGAATGTCCTACACCCTGGGAAACACCTGAAGTTACGTTTGCGAGGGGTGATTTATGATTGTTAGCTATTGTGAACTGTACTCGGGAAGTGATAAAATCATAAATCCAGGAGATGTATTGTGGAAGTTGTCGTTTGTTGTTGTTGTCTGTCCCTTGTCCCTTTCTCCAATTCAGTACCCTTAACAACACGCTCGTCCTTTACGTACTTATGTATTTTTTGGCGCTTTTTTAGGCGTACGAGTGATTTATAAAAGACCAATCACAGTCTTCTATAAATCTCGCGGAAAGACCAATCACCAAACATAATGCACGATTATATTAATCCCTGCCTTGCGTTTCTGAAGCTGCCAGTGATTAAATTGCTGATGAATGTGCCCATAAAAAACAGCGCAAAATTAGGCCTTAAAAAGTGCAGTTTGTCGATGTCGCATATATGCGCCTATCACCTATATCCCCTATATGCGCCCACAATGCGCCTATATTTGTGAGCGTGGGTAGAGTAATCGCGATACTAAAAATAAAAATAAAAAAATCCACGTTTCACTTTTTTTTTCTGGCGCCGCAGGATTTAAAAGAAGGTAAATAAAAAACTTTTCCCGCGCCCTTTTATCCCAGCCACGGCCTTTCTCCGCATCCTCTTACACACAAGCTGGCAGTTTGAACAAAACCAGCGCAAGTAATGAGCACGGACGCTCCGAGTCATGCCTCCCGTTGGCTAACAATGCATCTCATTAGACCGCCGCGCCCGTTTCATCTAGCCGAGTGAACATGGCGGCGCCGTGGGGGGTGAACGCGGCTCCTCAAGGTACCCTCCTCCATTTTCTTTCTAACGTTCCTTCGTAAGACTCCCCCGGGTTAAGGATGGATCTAGGGCCGACCTTACTTTTTACGCCTCCTTGCCCAAAACCACGATAAAATGCAGCGACAACGCGCCCGCCTTCAAAGTTTTGGGACGGCTTTAGAGCAGGCAGGTAATTAGGGGGACGATGCGAGCTGGTTTGTTAGTTTAGCTAGTTAGCCTGTTTCTCGCGTGAGAAGAACTCGAAAAAGGTCTCGGAAGACGCGGTCCTTGAGCTAGACTTTTAATATACGTCTTTGTTTGTGTAGGACTTGCTAACTAGTTACGAAATGAAGCAACAAAAAATAAAGCCACGCGTTCACAACTATGCCGTCATGTTTTATATGTTTTTGATATACTCTAAGAAATGCCTGCGCGTCTAGTTACCCGCAAAACACTCGATGATCCAATCTCTGCTATCTACGAAATCAGCTCAGCGAATGATGAGGCGGAACATGTCTTTAGACCTCAAAACGAAGTCTGCGCTGTGGCATTACGCAATGCAAGCATGACGCTTTGCACTGCGTAATGCCTCAGCGCAGAACTGGATGTTCCGCCTAATCGGATGTTCCGCTCGATTCGCTGAGCTAATTTCGTAGAAGGCAGAGATTGGCTCTTTGAATGTTTTGCGGGTAAGTAGACGCGCAGGCATTTCTTAGAGTGTATTTATGGTTGGTGCTTTTAACATGTCAACTTATTTTTGAGTTTTGAAGGAAGCAATAAACCTTGCGTGCATGAGACGTGTTGACGGCTCTGGTCAACTATAGCGTGCAATAAAAAAACACAGTTATTTCTTTTCTTTTTTATTACCCAAAATTAAAAGAAAAAAAAACACGTTGCCGAACGCTCAATTTTCGGCCAAATGTAGCGCTAGCGGTCCCCATCAGATGCCAAAGATTCGGGGCTTGCCATTGTCCGACTCAAAAGGTAAAAACGACTTTCGAAACTTTCAATAAAAAAATGAGCACCGTTCTTGGTAGCCGACGCTCATTTCTCCCCTGTAAGTTTCATCGACCGCCACTTTTGTAACCAAACATTTCCGAAAATCTGCTTATAACTTTTTAATAGGATAACGGCAAGCTTTAAAATGTTCGCTTCTGGTCAGGACTGCTAGTGCCCTTAATAGCCGCCGCCCCCAAAAATGTGGGCGAAGACAAAGCAATTGGCGATGCGAAATGTATTTTTGCTGTAAAATTAAACAAAAACTCTAAACGTTTTTTAGACACTAGGTGTATTACAACTCGAAATGTAGTTTTTGTCTTCAAATATCCGGTTTTTATTTTTTTTACAAGTCCCGGTTTGATTTAAAGTTCATTTTGTTGAAACACCCCACGTCACATTTTTCGAGTCTTATATTCTACCAAGCCATTTACACTTTATCCTATTCTATGCTGCGTATCAAGGTCGATATCAAGAACGGCTTTGTCGATCTCTACGTCGTAGACACAAAGAGATCACCCCGGAGAATACAAGAACGCCTGATTGAACAAAAACACGTTCAGACGCAATCCGACTGGCACACTCGAAGCTCATGTTCCGCCCGTTGTAAGTACAGCGCGCGGCCTTCTTAAACTTCCTCGAAGATCATGTCAGCAGGCGTCGGTGGCATCGCCAGAAAAATCCACGTTCGCCGCTCGATGCTTCGAACGGTCTTTTTTATTTTTTTTTTGCTCTCACCCTCTCGGAAAATCTGGATTTGCTTCCCCACGAGTCACCATTTGTCACCGCGGAGATCCGGGTTCTTCACGAACTAAAAAGTCGACCAAGAAAGCGCCAGGCTAAAAGGCGAAATAAAAAATAAATAAATAAAACAATTGGGTCGAGAATGACCCCGCTCCGATCTCGCTCCCATCTTGGGATCTCGAACCTAGTCCGTGCTCGAGGCGTGATCTATGAAGGCTTCGGATCAATCAGGAAATCCGGTGCTCTACGAGGAGACGACGAGCCTACAATCTGAGGCCGGGCTTAGGTCGACGCCGCCCTCGCCTTCTAGGCTTTTTTTCTGTTTTCTTTTTGTGTGCGTGTTTTTTAGAGAGGGAGAGGGTTAGCCGAAAGATAGGCCGATTGGGCGAAATTTTGACTACTTTTTTCTCGTAATTTTTGTTTGTTTGCTTTCTTTATCCTTATTCCATTCCACTCTTACGTAACGTAGAATTTACTGTAATGGTGTCTTTAGAAAACAATGAAATTTAAAAAATCGTAAGCGGGCCGTCGTGCGATGTTGCATGGGAATGTACCATATCCGTGCCATTGAATAAAGCGAGTAAAAGGCCTGTTCACACATGCAGCGGAGCGCTATAAGCATAGCGCTGACCTCGCGCTAAGCGCCTGCTGACGGGAGCGTTCACCAGCTTTGTATCACACCGTCAAAACTGCTGCTCATGGCAGACGATAAGTAGCTGACGACAGGTGAGCAGCGCTACATCAGCGCTTCGCTGCATCTGAGAACCGGCCTTGACTGGAATTGCAGTTCCAATCTAACTGACGATCAATACATTCGAATTCCTTCGAATTTTTTACACGTTGCATTCTATGCTTTCGGCCCGTAGCAGGCATTTCCTTACTCACCAAACGTCAACAATATTTGTTTCGCGTCAGTCGGTGGTGCCTCATCCAAGGCAGATTCATGGCGTACTCGTGTAGGTGATTGTAATCGTAGTCGATTAATTTTTCATTTAAGCGTACACGATCCAAGTCGCCCCGTTTCAAAACCAGCGGTCACAAACTTCCAAGTCCTGGTCGCGGGGGTCTCTCGATGATTTAACAACATTGGCTGCGGACTCGTTTTTATCTCTCTGTCTTCTGGAGGTTCGGACCCCAGGCGAACGTCGCTCGGGAACCCTGACCTCGCGAAAACGATCTGTCACCGACTGGTGATGAATGGACACAAGAGGGCGGCCAAAATGGCGGCTGTCCTCCGCCAGACACTCTGTCCTCCATTATCGCGCCCTGGCGCTGTCTTCGCACTTCCGTCAGTGGTCCCACCAACTAAGCAAACGACTAAAAGACTCGTAATTTTTCTTTATTTTTGTGTCTATAGTCACTGCCAGGATGAGAAATGCGGGATGGAGTTTCAGTTGTGTCGCCTCCAGCGCCAGCTTCGTACCTTCCATAACGCTTCTGCGTCTCGTGAACCTCGAGCGTGCACGAACAGACGAAGCACGGCGGAAGGCAGCGAGTGCGTGCTGGAAACCGGCCGTTTCAAGGAGACTTCCGACCTTTTCCATCCTTATTGGTTATTTTATGCGTTAACACGTGAACGTTATTTATATGTCTGCCCTCCTACTGCAATGTCCTTTGGGCGCTGAAGGTAATAAATAAATAAATATAGCTTTCACAACAACTAGGCCTAGTCGAGAACACCGTCACTACATAATGAACTTTTTTTAGCAGTTTCATTGCACACATTGATATTTTAAAAAATGCGTCCGATAGTATAATATATCATTTTCAAAAGTCCACCGAGCAACACTGGCGGTCGCCATTGCTTGGACACGAAGCGCCTGATTGGACCTGAGTCTTCGCCGAACGCTGACGTCATACTCGTTTCCAATACATGCCCAGAGTTCGTGATCAAGAAATGGCGGACAGGCGTTGGCGCGGACTTTGAAAAGAGGGCCTATATTAGGCTCGTAAAAATAAAAGTACAACTCCGAAAGTCAAACAATCGGTCTAATCACTTCACTCAATCACCTTTACTTTAAATTAATTACATTCATCTC
>JAZHYW010032054.1:0-124174 GCA_037355805.1 Ixodes ricinus | reverse complement strand
CGAAAAGGAGCGCATGTAAACAACATAAAATATACATATATATATATATATATATTAAAAAGTTCACATTTTACACGGCGTAATGTCAATCTGGCTCCGAGGTGCGGTTACACTGGTTTGCGTCGCGGACGAAAAATTTAGCCAGAGCGGTGTTACTGCTAGCCTGGGGGTCTTTAACGTGCACCACGCAGTAGTGATACAAGACCGCACGCCAGTACAATGCTCGTCAGGATCGAAACGGGCAGGGGTGGGGATTGAACCCAGCAGGCTTGAGTTTTGCAGTGCAAGCTTTTGCTCCACGTGTTCCGAGCTGGTGTGTGCTAACGCACTCAACCACCTGATGTTCCCAATGCTAAGCATTCGCTACCGGCATCCATGTGGCACCAGATTAAACCAGGGTCAGGGCTCTCCTCTACTGTATAGTACCCCAACCACGAGTCGATCTCGGCTCACTAATGTCAGACGAAGGCACGTAGAAGTTTTACGCGGAAGTCACTTGGCGGTTCACAGGGTACTTCGCCTATCCCGTGAACGAGGTCTACGAAAGCTCCAGGTTTCACAAGCGGACACAACAACCGGGTGAGACTGCAGACTGTCTCTTCACGGCCCTCCAAAATATGGTTCGGAAGTGCAACTACCCACCAGCTGCTGAAAACCGTTCCGTCCCCAGCCAGTTCGTCGTGGGTCTGGCAGACCAGTTATGCCGCGACCCGAAGCTAACCCTGAATGACGCACTCATACAGGCCCAGCTACACAAAGACACCGAACAGGAGAGTAAGCGCCAGTCCCTCGGCGGCCATCAGCTGTCAGCAGCACACAGACACAGCAACCTTGCATAAATGTGCGAAGTGTGTGAATCAGGGTGTCTAGGAAGTTATTATTTTGAAATTCCCCAACTTTTCCAGGTTTTTCTCGACAATTTCAGGCTGAAATTCCCTGACCAGTGTAGAGGCGGTTAAATATATAAGACTATTACAACAAAGGCATTGAGCATTGTAAGGATCATTTTGCACGGGCTTCATCCAACTTGCATATTCCGAAATGTCTGGGTTCATCCAGTCCGGAATAAATGAGCACTTTCTTGCCGCCGACATTGCCAGTGAAGAAGCCACTTTTGGAAACACAATGAAAACACGACGCGAGAGAGAGAGAGAGAGAGAAGTTGTTTGGAAAGAATTAGGGTCTGCGGCTTCCCTATTTGTTACTAAATCTACTACCTCTAACAGGATCTAGTCTAGTGTCGCACAATCAATCCAATCGAAGGCTTGGGCTGATTTGTCGGCTGTTCTCTTTGCAGCGGGTAGCACACTCTACCATCGGATGAGCAGAGCCGCTGCAACGTTCCGAGCAGACTTCATTGCCTATTTTTCTGCCCCCAAGTCTTCAAGTCTTTGCTCAAGACACTCGATGGCGTTTCCGGCTCATTTTTCCCTGACTGGGCTCACCTTTTGACAATATCCCAGACAATTCCCCGATTGTTCCCGGTAATTAATATTTCCCTGACAATTCCTGGTTTTCCCGCTCGCTTAGACACCCTGGTGAATGCACATGACATCGGGTCAGGTGACCGGCCCGAAATTTCTAGAACTATTTGAAGCGACTCAAGCAGCGCTTTCGAACTCTCCAGAAACAGTAAAAACGCTCACTGCCAGTACTGCGGCCACGAGTGACATCGACAAGTAGACTGTCCTGCCGCCAAGGTAGTTTGCAACCGGTACAAGAAACGCAGAAGTTTGCGTCCGTTTGTTGTTCTAAGAAATGCCTCAGTTCAGTAGAGCACCACTCCACAGCGTTGGCAACTCTGAATGGGAGATTCGTCGAAGTTCAAGACAATGGGCGCCTTCTCGCCTTCGAGGTGAACTCGGGCGCTGGCGTTCCTGTGGTTCCGCGCACGTTTCCCGGATGTCCAGCGCTCCTCGACAAGCCATCCGAATTCGGGAACTCTCTTTTACGCCTCGTCCGCGGACAGATGTAACGTTTTTTTTGGGGTGTGACGTTCAGTTACGTTGCCCTCCGAGGCATGCCTTCGGACACGCGTTTTAGGCGCAGACGGCAGCAGACCATCCGTGGAGTACTTTACACAATAAAAAGAAAGTTTATTTTAACCGTTTTTCTCTGTCCTTTTTTTTTTTAAATTCGATCATCTCGGATAATTCGACCAGATTTCAAGGTCCCGTCGAGGTCGGAATTAAACGAACGTTTACTGTATAGGTCGCGCTACGTCGGGTCAGATGAGTGTTTCTGCTACATCTAGACGGGGAAACCGAATTGACGTACAGGTCTCGTAACGCTCAATTTTTCAGCGCTAAATTCAGCGGGGAAACCGAATTGACGATTAGGTCAAGTGACATCAATTTTCCTGCCAACTTTGCTTGAGAAACTCACGGACGGATTGGACGGTTCCATTAAAAAAATCAGCAGAACCCATCCTTTGGGGAATGATTATCTACGTTAATGCGAATAGCATCAAACGGTGCGGAGTTATGCGCGTTCGTCAAGTGGCCGGCACACTCTAGATACGCCAGCCCACTCTTGAGGCGATTCTAAATTTGTTGACACTTTCACAGCCCTGCGCACGATCTCCGCAGCCCAGCACGTGCGTTTGTGTCACTTGGAAGGCGAGCAAAGCACGCGCCATACGCACAAACACTCAAAATGGTACCGACCAGACTTTCTGGCGTCTCAGCTAGTCTCAACCAACGGTACTCTAAAGCGAGTTGTTTATATCGGCGTTGAGCGCATAGAACGCGCCTTTACGACGGCGCCGCCTCAGGCCGGCAACCAGTATCTCGCGCGCCGCGCCGCGTCCGTCGCGTGCGCTGCGTTACGCCGCAGCCCGTCGATGTCCGCATCTAGACGTGCCACAGGGCTGTCACAGCTACCGTGCGACGCGCTTCCATGCACGGTCCACCGCTCTGCGAGCGCGAAGGCAGAGGTGCTCACAGCTCGAGTGAGGCTGAGCTAAGTCTCTCGACGGGCAGTGGAACCCTGCGCAGCACCGTGCGTGACAGCGCTGCAAGCGCGTCTATGGTAAAGATATAAACAAATGTTTAGAGTGCGGTGAATGACTGCCTTCATAGCTCTGTGGTTAGCGCGTCTGCCTGCTGATCAAAGGGTCAACGGTTCGAATCCCAGCCGGCGCCGGTCTTTTTATTTATTTATCGACCCGCGGCGTAAGAGGTTAGATAGCCAGATAGATAGATAGATAGATAGATAGATACATAGGCGAAAAGTGCGTGAAGTATCCAAAGAATGCTATTCGCATTAAAAGCACCTCGTGCTTTGGTAGATTGGTCGACAAAACAGGGCTCATTTGCAAAATCAAAGACCATTGATATCAGTGTGTTCACGAGCCTTATGGGCCACATTTTAACAGCATGCCCACACGCCAAAACAGGGTTGGCGACCTGCGCCGTGCTAGGTGTGGCATGCCATCACCACCGCGTCGTAGTTGCACCGGTAGGGTTGCCACCTTTCCCCGAAAAAAAAACCGGCCCTTCGACGGGGGGGAGGGGGGTATATTTTTAATTCTAGGACCGGGGGTTCTCAAACTGGGTTCCGGGAACACGGGGGTTCCACGAGCTGGTCTCATGGGTTCCGCGAACACCCAAATTGCAGCCCCCACCCCCATGCCGCAGGCTGCGCGGCAGGACCATGCAAAGCGCCTTCATCTCACTTTGTACTGACATCGCGATTGATATGTTGGGGATATATGAGAAGCAACACAAGCAAAATTGCCTACAATTGTGCATCTGTTGCCTCTCAGTCGGCAAATATGGAGGGGACGGGAGCGGAGGGCAGGGGGGGGGTCGTTCCACAGCAGTTTTTGAGGCTTCCTGGGGTTCCGTGAGGCCAAAAGGTTTGAGAACCCCTGTTCTAGGAGATTAGAATTTGTGTTGAAAGGAAGATGACATGTTCGTCTTTGACAGGCAGTGCAATTTATTGTAACGAATGATTTCCTAGAGAGGAATTAGTATAATGTACATGTGCACAAACACACAGCACTGAGCTCAATAATATGTGCAATTATATGCCCTCTTTAGTGAAAAATAAAGACATTTCTGACTAACTTGCCGCGCACAGCAGATGGAGAACCAACTAGTCTGCTGGTTGGCATAAAAATATCAGTGAATGGAATAACATCTGAACTAAAAGTGACTGAGGTTTTTGTTGCTGCTCTCAGAAAGCATTACGCTCGTGTAGACTGACCGCAAATCCATGTTTTTTCTAAAGTCGCCAGCTCGGGGTTTTGGACGAGTAAGATCATGTCTCTTCAAATCAAATCAACTTTATTTATGGCCTTTAACAGCTGCAAGAAACGCTCAGCTCTTCCTAGACATCGTCGGCGCGTTTCTCTGGTCTTGGCACTTAAACAATTAAATGGAGAACGAAGAGGGAGGAGAAAAACGACGAGGATCTAAACTTCTAAAGTAACAACAACAATATTACACCATGTGTAGTGGAAGGGAAAGCTTGGGGAAAGCGCATACGCCGCCCGTCACAATGGACGGATGAAGCGCCGTGCGTGTCCTTGTCAAGATGCCGACAATCGTTAAGAAAACCACCACTTCCCAGAAGGCTCAGCTATCACGAGGGCCTGTCGCCGAGTTGCCCGCCGGCGTCTTGCTTGTTCTCGCTTTCCCTCATTTTCCTGCTTTTCACCGCGCTCCCGGTGGTTCTTTCCCTTTTGTGTTGACCGTACCCCCTTCCCCTTCTTTCTCTCTCTCTCTCTCTCCCGCCCCCCCCCCCCGTCTCAGGGAGTTCTCCTGCCGCGCTCACCCGCGTACTTTCTCTAATCACGTGTGCTCACGGTGTTTGTGTAATTTTAGACTTTTTTTTCCGTCGACAAATATTGTAGTTCTTATATTGTCGCTTAAAAAACGCCAAAAAAATAAGCTGGAAGCAATCCGCGCTTCGATGGCTGTCAAGAAACCGGCCAATGGCGGCCGGTCTTACCTACGGACCGGCAACCGGCCTGCTGTCTAAAAAACCGGCCGGGCCCGTGAAAAACCGGGCAGGTGGCAACCCTATGCACCAGCCTGAAGCGAAAAATGGGAAAAGGGTAAGGGAACAGCGCTTGCCTGTGAGGTCGGCGACTCGATTCATGGACGGGGTACTTCAAATGATGAGTTCATGCTTTGCGAATCCGTGACCCGAAATGATCTCCTTGTGCTCTTCAGACCAGAGCAGCGACGAGACCTGGGCGAAGAGAAACGCAACGAGAGGCGGCGTTATCAAATGACAAGAATAAAAAGATTGGGCAGCGAGTTTGCATGATTTATGGAATGCTCATTAAAGGAGAAATTGGTAAACGTTTATTTCAGAGAGTAAACCAGACACCGTTCAATAACTTCCCCACTAAATTCAGGAAGAAAATCGATGTCCCGTTGCCCAAGATCGCGTCGTGCGAGGTTTGGGTCACAGCGACTTCATTTCCCCCACAAAATTTACCGAAAAATGGATGCAACGTGACCTACACCACGGTCTGAATTCGTGGGGTTGCAAGACACCGTGAAGAAACGGGACATCAATCTATCCTAAAATTAGCGCCAAATGTTTTTGTTCGGTAACCCGAGGTCGCGCAAAGTGGCAACGTGACGTCACGGTGCTCGAGTTGCAGTGTCGGTTGACAACGATTTGCCTGCCATATTTAGCGAGAAAGTGCACAAACGGATGACCCGATACATATTCAAGATTAGAATGTTTCTATAAAAGTTTTACACGCTTTAATAATATTATACGGAATTAAGACTCTACAGTATGGGGCACAAAGTGTCGAAGGCTCCATCTGCGAGCCTTCTCAACGCGACAACATGCTAAACGCCAAAGATAGAGAATCTGGCATGGAAAATTAAAGTCTAACGAACTTCGCATGCTCCCAGGTAATTGCCTCTGCTGCATGATGCGAGGCAGCCCGGGAAGTAAATGCATACCTGCGAGGTTGTGTCCAATGAAGTTGAGCTGGCTTCCGAGGTTGCAGCTCCAGAAGCGGATGCAACGGTCCTCGCCAGTTCCGCCTCCAGATGCTGGCAGGCTGGACTGCCAGGGGCACAGGCAAGGCCTGAGGATTCAAACGAGACACCAGCCATCTGCCTGCTTCCTTCTTCACCTTAAAAAAACCTTGACAAATAACCCCCCCCCCCCCCAAAAAAAAAAATTCAGCCTTTCCATTTTTGTGAAGAAGGAAGACCAGCGGAGCTGTACTCAATACATTGTGTGCTTCTTTGTCGTAGTCTGTTTTTCGCGTTGTCTCCTACGATGAATTCCCACCAACGCGCCTAACTATCCATTCTTCTATTATAGCTGGAAAGGTTGCCGCCATCTACGAGCGACGGCGGACACCATACTAATTGTGTGCTTGCCGCCGTCGCTTACAGATGGCGGTAGCTGTCCATGTAGGTTTGTGTCGACATACAGGGACACGATCCTGGAAACTAGCCCTTAACAGCTCTGCTGTAAAAAAATATAGAAATTTAGAAATATTTCCTACGACCATTTAGTAGCCAAGGCAGGGCAAACAAAACTCGCAAAAATGGCACAAAAAAGACAACAGCATAAGAGCAAAATTTTTTACAACACTGCAAGCAATGCATCAAAAACCATAGGCTATCACAGCGGACAAAGTTGTTGAATCATTGTTGCAAATGATGCCACGGTAGATGCATTTCTAACACTGGCAAACTGTTTCCAGTCATTGATTTTTATGTTTCAAAACATGTATGTGTGAAGCATGAGAAACCTACAGAACGTAGTCAGGCGATGAAGTGCGGACAAACTTGGTGGAAAACTAAAGAAAACAAAAATGTAAAGTTTACACAATGGCTTGGTTGACTTAAAGCGACCCTGAAGAAGAAAAAAACTTTTAGGCAATCTGGTTGGTACACGCTTGTCAAGAAATAAATTTTGTGCAAAAATATTTTTTTAGAGCAGGCAATATTGACAGCGAGAGACTTGTTTGAAATTTCTGCACGCAAAGTCCACGTACGTCACGTAATGGAGAAAGATCGCTTCAACGAGATGATGGTTCGCTCGGCACCCCAACACAAAGGCAAAGCCAACCCACCCTCTCCCTCCACCCATCCCGAAATGCCAAGAGAAAACCAGTGGACAGGGTGACTGGACTAAAATGAGTCTCGCGGCTCTTCAATATTGCTCCAAATTTTTTTTTTTTTTGCAAACAATTATTTTTGACACACATGTCCCACCCAGAAGGACTTTTCTAGGGGCATTCTAAAAAGCAAGAAATGCAAAAACAAAACCAGGCGAATCGCTTGCGCCCCGCTAAGGGTAACTCGCAAAGAAAAAAAAGTATTTTTAAAACAGCCTAATTAGGACAAGCATGTCACAAAACAATTTTTCCGCCAAAAGCAAAATTTTTTACAGCAATATTTATTGCGCAGGACTGATTTTAGTTTGCGGCTATTTCACCCGTTTTGAATCGCGCGCCACAAAGTTCCTATTACACGTCACAGAGTCTCTGCTAGACGTCACGGAGTGACGTATACCAGCCACTCCGCGGGCGTCGAAAGAGCGGGAGTTTCAAATGCGGAGAGGTTGGGACTCCGACTAAATTACGTTCTGTGGCGTAAATATTGCTAGAAAAAATTTGTTTTTTCGCGGAAGATTTGTTTTGTGACATGCTTGTCCCAATTAGGCTGTTTAAAAAACACTTTTTTTTTTCTTTGCAGTTACCCTTTAAAGCACTAATAGAACATCTCGCGAAGCCTTTCTGAGCAACACTGGTGCGCACTAGGCACTAGACAAAGAAAAAACGGGGCTGCGCTTTTGCGGTGCTTTGCGGATGACATAATTTCTATGTTTCTTCTACGAGGGCAATATTCACCTGATCATATTGAAAACCGACCTCATTTGCCTCACTCGACACTTAGTCGTGACAGAACGAGCCCCCCCTTGCATCTCTGTCCCCTAGCGTCAAATGCTGTTCTCCCTCTTCCGGCATCTTATTGGCACGGCTGGGCAGACCTAACCTCGGTGGGCTGCCACTTTTGCTTGTAGCACCGTGCCTCTTCAGCTCGCTCCTTTCTCTTGCGAGGCGCAGTGAAGACGACCTGAGTACTTGCGGGGGCACGCGTCGACTTTTTTACCATGCGACCCTTCTCGAAAATGTGCCCTCTGTTGGAAAGCTACGGAATTCCACCATAATGGCGGTTCTGCGAGCTCCTTGCGTTTTCTGATTGCACCTTGTCTTCGCGGCGGTGGAAAAAAAGTCAAAGCACACCACCCGTCCAGCGCGTCCTCGCACATACCGCAATAGTCGGTGTGCAAAAGGAATGTTATCGCTTTTAATAACCGTCATTTCACAAGACTCCGCACTGGCGCAGCAGTTAGGCAGCAGGTTCACCGTCTTGGAGTTTTGGGTTCAATTTCGCTCGAAGGACGTCCTCTAATTTTGTTTCTCTCCAGCAATCCACTTTTCCCTCTCCCCACGCCCTGAGCACTTGTTTTGTGCTACAAGTCCTATTTTTTTTTTCAGGCAGGAGAGGAGCGAAGGAACGGGCCGTCGAAAGAAATGCTGCATTTAGAAGCGGCACAATCGCATCGTACGAAAGCTGGCTATAGAACGCCATCTCACACCTGCTTCTTCGTACGTACGACGATCCCGACGCGGTGGTCGCACAAAACTGTCTGCAGGCACGCTCGAAGCATGCTACAACGTGAGCAGAGGCAAACAAGCTTCGAACATGCGCAAGGTGTTTCCGCATGAAAATGTTGTCGTCGTGCCCCGGCGGCTTTACGGGGCTGTCGGCTCTTTGCGGAACGCGATCACCGGGTCGTCCGAAAGTGCCAAGGCGCACCTTGACGGCCGCCCTGGTGCTCCACGAAGGTGTGCAGCGGGGCGACGCTGCCGTGGCTCATGGAGTCCGGCCAGACGTGCACCAGGTTGTCGGCTGCCGCCGGTGGCCAGCCAGCGCCCGTCGGGCGACCAGCGCAGGCCGCACACCTCCTGCTGGTGGGCGCACAGCGTGCCACGTGGTGACCTACCTACCCGCACGCCGGGTGGTGCACCGGCCAGAGCGCGGAGCCGCTCGACAGCGTGCTGCACGTTCCAGCTCAGCGAGCAGACGCGGCGAGGCGAGCCGTCAGCGTGCGCAGGCGGCTCTCTGTTGCGCGACGTCCCAGAGCTGCACCTGGGGTCACGGAAGGAGAGAGTACAGTGCCTGGAATGCCACTCGCTGAAGATGCCGTGGAAGCGCCCACTAGACGTTCCCCAAACGTGTGGACCTTGCAAATTATACTCAGCGTCACGATTGGACCGGACAGGGCACACAGGTCTAGATTAACCCAGGTTTCAATGCAGTGGAATGGGCACGGTATTTTACGGCAGACTTGTACGTAGTTCAACTACTCTACTCAAGTTACTGTAATTTAACTACTTTTTTGAGTAGTTTAGTAACTTTCAATTACATTTTTATTTCAGTAATTAGTAGTTTACTTTAATTACTTTTTCTGCGTAACTTCTACTCAAATTACAAATTACTTTCGAATTTTAGTGGTTGTTTTGCCTATCAACAAACATTCCTGCACAAAAGAGATAAGATGTTGGAAGATCAGCTGGATATTTGCAAAGCATATGGCGTAGGAAGGGGGGGGGGGGAAGAAAATCGTTTAGGAAAGTCCAACCCCCTTCCCCCCATTTCCACAATTCCCCCCCCCCCTCACACACACACACAAACACTGCAACAACACTGCTACGAGGCGCGGAGATGCGAACAGACACGACGCAAGAGAGGCCGAGTAACTGCGGGATTAGCGCTGAAGACTGGCGTTTCTTTGTGTCCCGAAGCTCAAGCAGACTCGACCCATTTGAAGAAAGGGCTGGTCCCCGCTTCTCCCCAACGTACAAACTCTCGCCCACTACAGGAGGTGCACACACTGCGTCCTCACTCAAAGGAGGCAACAAAATGCAGCACCTAGCTCTGAAATTCGTCTGGTGCTCCGTAGTTTGTGCTGTACCTCGAAGAACGGCGTGCTAGAGAGCACCGCCAAGATTACCTTTCTGCATTGCCTTTCCTCCCAAAACTCAGAATATGCAGATATTCAAAGATTCGAAGACCGTTTCGAGAAACCTTAGTAATTCTCCAAACGTTTTTGCATAAAAAATAATAAACAAGCAGTGTTAAAAGTTATCTATGTACATGGTACTTAAAGTACTACTGTTTAGAAAACTTGTACTTTACTGAAGTAAATTCTCTGAACATGTACTTATACTTTCCGAGTAAGTAAAACTCCTCGGACATTTCAATGTACATTCCCCGAATTTGAAAACATGAAAGATGGCGTATCGTCGTGTGAAAACGCGCTCTTTCGAGTCATCTGGTCATTTCTCTGAGTGAAGTAATGGCGGCTATGAGACCGACACAAATTAACTGCCTTATAAGTAGATTGTGTCAAATAGATCGTCAGCGAGAGTAAAACAATCTACTGCTGTGGCGACTTGACTTTATACAATATTTGCTGCCATTTCCGTAGAAACTGATGCACCTCCGATTACCCTGGAGCAATGCATACCAGTTAAAAAAACACTGTATAGGGAATGAAATGGCATCATGAAATATTGTGTTAAAAGTGCTTGCACTTTTAACACAATATGTAGATAATAGACAGTGTTAAACCTCAAAGTATAAATGACACATTTGCAGTACATCATGGACCAAAGCGAACAAGAAAGTACAAAACAATTAGGCACGCAGAAGCAGAACCAGCTATTAAAGCATTTCTTAAAAAATCAAGCCGATTCATATTTGGCTAGCACAATTTCAGCTAACAGATCAAAACCTATGTACTTTATTTTTAACACACAAAAGTAACTTCGAAAGTAACTTCAAAAGTAATTCGCTACTCTTTTACGGTAATTAGTAATTTTTCTCAATTACTTTCTATTTGAGTAATTTCTACTCTACTCAAATTACTTTTGACGTCGATACTCAGTAACTTAACTTAATTACTTTTTTGAGTAACTTGTACATGTCTGTCTTACGGTAAATGCAATAGACTCCATCGCAACTGCTTGGAACGAGTGGTGTGTCTAGAGTTCAGAATGTTTACAACAGCTCGACTGGAGTCGGGTGGTTTGCGGACCGAGTTTGTAATAAAAGCTACGAGGAGGGGGCCGAAAGTGTAGATTGTCTGCAAGCTTTCCCGCCTTTCCACCCGACACTCGACAATCCGTGCATGTGCACACAATCTGCATGGCGGGTGTCTGCCATTGAACTACAAATACTTTCTATGTTTTGAGTTGCCTTCACCCTCAAATCGAGGCTCATGCTTGCTCATGCCGTGGCTTGCTTTATCTTTTCATAGTTTTTTCTTTGCCTTCTTGTTTTTGCTTTATTATTGCGGCGTGGCACCACTCAGAGCCACAAAGTGTGTTCCTATGGCAAGCCAGATAGAGCCGGATTGCAAAATATCCTCCCCTGCGCATGGTGGTTATGTCCACCCTAAAAAATTCCTGGGGAGAACCCTGAAGAGCAGGTATACTGGGGAACATGGGTGTACCCCAGAATACCTGCAGATGTTCCCCAAGCTCCGAAACTTCTTTAACCATCCCTTCTTCCAAGTAAAGGTTTTCCCTGTTAAAGCAATATTTCAGCAGATATAAGTCATCTACCGATGCACGATGCCATGCCAAACACTAGTATGGACATTAATGTTTGCATGGTCTGCAGGCTCCTGCACCCCCTTGTTGAATGCCAATGCTGGGAAGGGCTCCCGAGATAGGAAAGAACCCCTGCCCCAAGCACGGATTTGCCCACTTCTTTTGCGACGCCACAGTCGAATTTCTACACAAGAAAGTTTAACCGGAGCCGTACCTGGTTCTCGGAGGTTCCGACGGCGAGATAAGATCCGTCGGCCGACCAGGACACTGAGCACAGGTACGCGTCCGGAGCCTGAAGCTCCAGGAGCTGATCCACGGAGCCTGTGCTCGCGTTCCACAGGTACAGCTGCCCCTTGAGGCAGACTGCCAGCTGGT
This sequence comes from Ixodes ricinus, assembly GCA_037355805.1. Classification (NCBI taxonomy): domain Eukaryota; kingdom Metazoa; phylum Arthropoda; class Arachnida; order Ixodida; family Ixodidae; genus Ixodes; species Ixodes ricinus. Next base: position 112,182 of record JAZHYW010032054.1, on the reverse strand, counting down.
TCTTGGAAGACCAGTCGATCACATTCAGGTCTAGGGTCAGAAAGAAAAAACATTGCAGCCACCATCAAGTTGTAGACTCCACGGTTACGGCTAGAGTTTTGGGTTTTTCGGTAGATACACCAATAAACCCGAAAAGTAACCACCAAACCAATACTATCAAAATCTAAAAAAAAGAGAAAAAAACTTTGAATTGGGGCAGGCATTGAATGAAGACCCCAAACTTCACGGAAAGAAATCAATCACCTACAACTCTATCCCTTCTTTCAACACTTTTTCTTATCGGTACAGGGACGTTTTCAAAGTCTACGGGTCAAGTGTATGTTCCCTGGAGGAGAGGAATCCCGCCGCCGTGTTCTGTTTTCTTCAACGGAAGGCCCGATAAACGGAGATTTCATGCCGACATTAAAACGCAGAATCTGCAAATAAAACGACCTTGATCCCATTGCATAAAGTCAGAATTAGGCAGAATGCATACTTGACAGTTGTTATTGTGGCGCGACATACCGTAAAATTTCGAGCAAGCGCCCCCACCCGAGCAAGAGCCCCGCCCCCAATCTTCACCGCTAATTTCACATTTCCGCGTCGTTTTGGGAAGCGCCCCTCTCCCGCTCCACACCCGTATCACGCACCGCGCTGACCGCGCCCAGGCAACACTGGCCTGTGAAGTTCAGTCCAAGAATTCAATCCAATCCAATCCTACTTTGCAGCTTGATCAGCCTGGTCACTACGCCATTGTCGCTTTGTTTTGGGGGTGTCAGGTCGGCTATCCATTCTTACACAGTGGCAAAGGAAATCGAGGTCGTCCAATGGCATTGTGAAAACGGGAAAGACACACCAGACGTCTCGACGCATCAAGCTCGACCGGATACGGGAATGGGACAAGAATTTTTACAATTTGCTACAGTCAAACTACAGGAAAGCCAAAGTTCGACGAAAGCTAAGTAACGGCGCGCCGGTGTTCAGTGAATACGTTGACGACACGCTCTTTTAATACCTGGAGCGCGAAAGAAGTGCAGAATGAGCCATTAGCAATCGGCTTCTTTCTGAAGAGGCTGTCAAAATAGTCAACGGCTTGCAGTTAGGAAACATCGCGGAATGCTGCGAACTTTTCCTGCGGCCGACTCTAAGGAGTGTTTTGGTGGTTTTGAAAGTGATTAACATAGCAGTGACAAATCTTTGGCCTAATAAAGTCTGTTTTCAGAGATAAATAAAATATTAAATCTGTGTGCACTGCGCTTTTTTTTTTTTTTTTCTGGCAAAAAAATGTTGTCGTCGCCATTTTGAATTCTGGTGCCATTCCGGGATAGCGCCCCCCCCCCCCATACTTTGCAGGCAATTTTGACTTGCGTGCAGGGGGGCAAACGGGTCACTTCCGACGCAAACCCCACGATCATGTTGCGTGACATACCTAGTGATGTGTCGTGTGACCTGCAATGTCATGTGACACTGCAATGTCAACTTATGTGGCCACATGACATGTGATGTCATGGTTTAACATGACACCGTGGTATTATACCACTCAGTTACTAGACACCGCCAAGCTACACGGTGGCAAGGTTACTAGAAAGGTCAGTTGTGGAACTCCTGCAGAGTTCCACAACTGACCTCTCCCTCCAGCCCACCTTCCGTCGTTTGAAGAGCCATCTGGAGTTTAGTTTCAAACCTGCATTCTATAGAACAGTGGTTCTCAAATGGAGGTCCGCGAAGGCAATCTAGGGGTCTGCAAAGCCCCGACTCACCAGTCAAGCCCGGCAATAAAAGTTGTCTTTTTAGATTGAGAAGAAAATCCTATGATGGGGCAGGTGTTCTCGTGTGTATATCCATGAGAAAAGTCTACTTCACACTAGCCCTTAGTTTTATCCATTTATTAAATCATTATCACAATTAACCTATGCCTTTCCCTCTCCCCTCACCATAAACGGGGTCCTCCATCACCTCCGCCGATCCACAACGGGTTCATGAAAACGCAGTGGTTGAGAACCACTGCCATGAGTGTGGTGAAGCGCTATCAAGACGCTCTGTCTCAAAACAGACATTCCATAGAATACGCTGCAGTCACCTAAGAGTTAGTTAACTGATAAGTTGCCTAATGAAGTTCATCTAATAATGTTGCATGGGGGCGAGGCACTGTGATGTCAAGCTACGCAGACACATCCTTAACGTCTGTGCCCTCTTACTGCGAGGATGCAGACGACCCTCAGTTGAAAGCAGACGACCTGGTCGTCTTCATTCGACTGAGTGATTCCGTCCGCTCGCTGCATTTATCGGGAGACGACACCACAAGTTGCAATCGTCACCAACTCTGTCGTCTGCGCCGACATATGCCAATGACCCTAGCACACATAAGGTGGCCTTTCTTGCAGGAATGGAATTATGCCTTGAAATTTCATGAGCCAAACATTACACATAATACAAAATAACTTCTATAAAACACATTCTATAAAAATGGAAGAACGCTAGTGCAGATTTTAAAGATGAGGCCTCAGGATTTATGACAAACTATATATAATCGTGAAACTGCAATAATCACCCTGCAAAAATAAACAATAAACTTCACTAAAGGCACTGTGAAAAATATGAACTCGGAGAACTGGGAACATTAGTTGTACTAACTTGGGGTTTCTAGTTTCCAACATTTCAAATGCAATCTGGTGCAATGAATCTGCCTTTATTTACTTTTTTGATAGGATTAAAGCTTATTGGTATTTGTTCTTCATGGACTCAACTAGCACTTATAAAAGCAGCAAAAAGAAAAAAGTCTGACAAGACTAATAGAAGGTACACTTCATTGGCTGTTTGAGCACTCCGATCACATATGTATTCAAAGTTATTAGCAAGCAGCAAGCAAAAGCACCACTCACAGAAGTCGTTGCAAATGTCGGGAGCATCGAGAACCCGCTCCGCCGTCCTAGGGATATATCTCGTGGCCTTCTTCGAAGACGTGGTCGGCTTTGAGGCGCTATACAGGACACGGCTTCCCACGTGACCTAGGCACAAACGACAAAATGGAGACGAGAGCTTGCAACTCCTCTGGATTCAGAACATCCACACAAACAATTCCATACAAGAACTATACATAATTATACTGGCAGCGTGAAAAAGTTTCTATAACTTCAGCTTCTGGAATGAAACATATTGTACCAGATGTGGGCAAGTTTGGCAAAAATATGAATTTGTGCAAGTGTCCACTGCTCTTGGCTGTCAATGCATTTCATAAGATTTCATGGGTGGGCTTAACATACACCACAGCTCTATTAGTCTACACTGTAAATAGCACTGACATTACTGATTCAGCGCCGACTTCTGACCACAAAGCGATACTGCACCACAACAGTGCTAATTTATGTTCAAGTCAGTGCAGCATCAGCCCTTTCTTAGTGATGATTAAGCTTTGTGATGTATGCATGAACTGGTGTCTAATAGCTTGCCAGCAACAGTACAAATAGTATCTCAACATTTTGCTGGACATTGAAGTTAAAAGCAGGCATTAATTGAAGAATTCCAGATAAACTGCAGCAAAATGAATGCACAGCATCCAGCTATCGGCTGTTGAGTGATGCAATATCGTCAGAGTCATTTGGGAACACTGCTTGGAGCAGCCAAATGTCCATTTTGTAGCACAAGTGCACACTTAATTTTTATTCATACCACTGCCAATATAATATAATGGTGAAATGGTCTACTGTGTGTTAGGAGGCCAGAAAGTTTAACAAATTCGGGGGAGGGTAGCTAAAGAATACTATCGCATTAAAACACAGCGGCATTCATTGACTACAACACCAACACCACATCTGCCAAAATCTTTTGCTGGCACTCCTGCAGTACATGCCAGCACCAAACAAATGCCAGTAAAACACAGACATTGACAAATTACAATGGTATGTGTAGTATACGAATACCTTAAATGCCTTCACCAATTATCACCACAACTTTTCTTGAAACTATGGTAAAGTAACCTCAAGCTAGCTAGTAACGTGTGTGCAAGCATTTGAGGTGCTTACATAAAAAAAAAAAATTTTATACTTCATTCTAAACTGGCTTTTTTATGGCTATACATGGCTCGGCCATGAAGTCATTGCACCATGCTGGTGGCCTTCCTACTTCTCACAAAGAAAAACAGATTCGGCTGTTACCACAATGGCAGCTGATATGATGCCAATGCCAACCATGAAATTGGGGAGGAGATCAATCCGTTGCTCGCCCTAGCGGCTTACTTGAAAACTAGACCGCTGGAGACAACACATATTTGTTTGCGCGTCCAATGCAGCGCCAAAGCTGATGTAGCCGAAAGCTATATCAGTTTTCAGCAATCTGTGCATTGCACTTGGTCGAAGCAGACAATGTAAAGAATCCAGTCCCCGAGCCTTGGGTTGGGTAAACACCAGGATCTGTGACAAAACAAGCTGGACAACGTGCCCCCTACATTTCAATCTCCTTGCCAATAGAGAAGCTCTAACGCACAATAACCTTGAAGTGGGCATAGCCATTACCTTCAGGCGGGGCTGGGGCTTTGTCACTGTACGACATGATGCGGAAATTCGCCTAGATCCGCGTTTAGCTGCCCTTCCAATGCAGCCCGGTACGCCGCATTTTCGCCGTCCTCGCTTGTGTTCTCTTTCTTGGTGAGCTGCAGAAAACGGCAGGAAAGAAAGTTGGGCTGGAGCGTACAGAAGCGGGAAAGCAATCGCCGTCAACGATTCGCAAGCAAGATTTGTCAGTGTAGTCATGACGCGACAGTTAAGAGGGTCAATTTAAATAATACAAAGAAAAAATGCAGCTTTGCACAAGAACAGTCTGGCACGTCCTTGTCGAGCGTAGAAACAGAGCTGGCAGGAAAGGTCCCCCTGATGTGTCTATTATGACGCAGTAATGCCCGTTTGGAAGTGGACATGAGAGGGGGCAACACAGTTTTGCATGCAGCCTGCAGCCCCAGTTAAGCTATCTGGTATAAATTAACTTAAAAATCGCCTGGCTTGGATGCCCATCAGATGCAATGAACATGCGACAGGACTTGACGGGCTTTTTATTGCGAAGCACTTTCTATCGAATTATAGTGGAGATATTTCCCCGCTAAATTTAGCGAGGAAATTGTGATGCCACGTCACATAATATAATGACGTCGCGCAGTTAGAACACCATGAGCAAAAAAAGTCCGCGAAGGTTCCCACATAAAGCTATCTTTAAAACATATCTCGGTCAACCCTAGATATCTAGGGTTGCTCCCCAGAGATCCACAAGTCATGGCCCTTCCCCGCAGAATGCACACTGCTGCTTACGACGTAGTTGGCGAGCTCGAACTGCATTCTGTGGCGGTTGGGGATGAAGCGGTCTCCCCGTTGCCGGCCACGGGAGTCTTTCTGGGAGTCTTCTTTCGGCTCTGCTTGCCTGGAAGAGATGTCATTTTATTATTTCAAAGGGCCAGTGCAACGATTGTATCTTACAGGGCTGACGTACAACCTCGGCTTTCTGCAAGGAAGATATTTGTTAGCGCTCCCCTTCTCCTAGCTGCAAGGAAAGCCAAGTTGGCGCACGGTAAAAAAGTGGAGAGGATACAAAAGAGGAGGAGGCGGGAAAAAGTGGAAAGCGCAAAGTGTACATCGGTCTTTAAGCAAAAGTTTTGTATTTTTTATAATGTTTATTTAGGCAAAAGTGAGGAAAAACAATGTGCCAACTTCCTGCTATTTCGCTGCATAATCGCAAAGAAAAAAAAACTAATCATTTGCCGACCTGCAGCCGCGTGTGGCGGTTATTACAGGAACTACAACGGCACATCACTGGGGACACGCAAAAATCAAATTTATCCCCCCTCCACTGCTAGGCTCGCGGCAGCCCCGAGGCGAAGTCTTTTGTGTCGATCGCTCGCCGCGACCTTTGCAATGCTAATCCTTGAAAAGTTTACAATCGCGGAGGAAGCTAGTAGGGTCTCTGAAGAGCCACACGGAGTAGATTTTTGATTGGTATCCAAGCGTGCGAAGGCAGAGATGCAGCACTTCGGCATGCCAATTGTCCTTTGATGACACCACGAGACTTGCATTTGACAAGTTGTGCTTTTTTTCTGCAGTGCTGCACTTTCGCAAAAATTTCCACATGTTCTAAAAGGTAACTAAAGGTAACTACGACCGTTTACACAAACTCTTAAACAACTTCTTTGGCGAATGATGGCGAATGAGCAGAAAGCGTGTCTTCCAGCAGGCTGCCGCCCGGCCTCTGCAATGGTCCAAAAACTGACTTCTGGTACCTCAGTACGGAACTTCCGGTGTCCGCACTCGCGCTGCAGCGACGAAGCGGGGATGCGTGATCCGGCAAATTGTCATAGGGATCAGAGGTCCGACACCATCAAATTACTGACGTGGAGTGCTATGTTTGGGTGGGTTGAAAGCTGATGGCTGTAAGAAGTTTAGGGATTTAAGTGTTAGAGGTTTTTCACGAGTATGTCGGTAACATTGCTGACCACTAACAACAAAATTGCAGACTGAGGTTACGTAAAACGCAGAAACGCCTCCAACAGCTCGCCCGAGACAAGTGTGATTAGCACTGGGGGTTCTTACTTGGTGTCTTCCTCGGGGTTTTCGAGGGCGTGGGATGTGGAGATGTTGACTGCGGTCGCGTTGAACGACGAGCCGAGCGAAGTGTTGAAGGACCTTTCGCCGGAGACCGCTTTCATGGGCTGCAGCGGCAAAGCCCCTTGCTGGTCGTCGTAGAAGTGTTAGGTTTATACCCAACACCGCTCTGCTGACAGCCATTGTCGTCCGACATGGCAGAGCCTGGAATGAACATGCGGCGAAGTGTTATTAAGGCAGAAAGCTGGCGCTTGAGGCGGAGCAGCTATACTGGGTTCCTAACCTTGGGACCGGCACTCTCTGAAAGCCGAAGAGGTAGTATTAATGTTATTATTATTGCTATTAAAAATGGCATGGTAAGGCCGTTAGCTCGTCATGGGGAAAACAAAACGACGTATGGGAACTGTGGCAGAAAATTCACTTACCTTGTTTGCAAGATGGATGTCCGACGATGATGGCTCTTGAAGATGGACTATAACAATGAAATGGGGATGAGGTGACAGTACAGGCGCTGGCACAAGTGCTACCAACTGAGCGGCTCAGTCGGTCGAGTTTTGACACCCAACGACCGTTGACCAGCGCGTTTCAAATCGACCGCGAGTCACGTGGCAAGCGGCATTAACAAGACAAACATTTAAATATATACAAAAAGTGGCCCTAGTGTCTACATTTTAATGCATATCATACTAAATAGTTTAAATAAATTATAATATTAACGTAAAACAAAAAAAAACGTATAAAATAAAGATGATACAAGTAAAACGTGTTTGAAAGGTTTAAAACTAAAGAAACGCGCAATAATATCATCATCATTAGTGTTGCTTGTCGTCACGTGGCTTTTGCATCGCGTGTACGCGGAACCCATCAACTCTGGGAACCAAAAGAAACTTGCACATTGTTTCCCAAAACATATTTTTTATATATATTTAATTATTAAGAGAACAACATATGGACGAAGCCGACAAGCGCCCACAGTTTGGCGCAGCGGTATTTGGACGACAAAAGCAAGGTTTTTGAGCACAACGCATGGTGAGCGAAGTGTTCGCAATTTGTCGTAGATTTAAAGGGATACTACAACGAAATTTCGGCGCTTACTTTTTTGTCTATATGTGTTCAAAGGAGCAGTATCACATCGGACAGACCAGTATCCTGCTAACAAAGACACGAAAAGGAATTTTAAAACGATTTAAACGATTACCAAAAGAGCACCTGGTGGATGTCGCTAACGCCTCGTTTGTAATGCCCGTCTAGGAACCTTGAGAGGTAGTGACGGTAACTTGTCTCGTCTCCGCAACGACGAGCGAAGAGGGGAAGGAGGAACTCCCCTCTTCTCGCAAAGCCCCTTTGTGTGTCGCAGAAGTCGCTACAGACCCGTTGCTTAGCAGCAGGGCGCGAGCGCGTCGGCACGCAAGAGCTTAGGGCCTCATTCACACTGGGCAGCCTTGCCCATCTGCCCGTCCTGTCATCGGCTGCGAGCGGGTGTTCCCGTCAGGGGAGAGGATTTTCGTCCGCGGTTTTCGATGAAGCTGGGCCCCCGTCCGGATGCCGGGCGACGTAGGAGCTGCTCTACTGAGCACTCGAAGCGTCCCCGCGATGACGGAGTCCACCCCCATCGAAAACGGGCCAATCACACAAATATGAAAAGTTTCGCTAAGCCACGTGATTTTTTCTACTCGTTCCAGCTGCCAACAGTGAGCCAACGCTTGTTGCGTTTGTTCCTCTTGCTTCTCTCCGTGAAATTGCTGGTAACAGACGCAAATTCCACTTTACAAAAAGAAGAGGATGCCACTATTGCTCGACGTTTAATTATCTCTTTATTTTGTAATTTAAGTTGAATGAATAAGCAATCTAATCCAACCCAATCCTGCCTTCGGCGGCTCCAGTACACTATGCCTGCATGGCTCTGTCGGACACCCTGCACATCGTCCCCGTCCGCGCGATGCTCCCGTGACTGATGACGGGACGGAAGAGGCGGCGGCTATGATGAATGACGGCCACACGTGCTGACGCGACCATGTTATGCTGGCTGCACCATCCATGGGGCGGCTGTGACGATTCCATTTTGCACGTGCTGCGTTCGAATACAAGCAGCTGTCAGCATCTGTAGATGTGCGGTAACAAAATGTCTGAAAAAAGGACAGAATTATGCACCTCGCAGCCATAGCGTCCCATTAAACATTCCATTTAACTTTGCTTCTTCACAGCTTCCGCATGCACGTATATTTCACTTTACGTGATTAGCGGCGAAGCTTCTACGCCATAAGCGCGTCCACCTGAACGATGCTGCACTGCGCGAGCGTGTGTTTGTGGCGGCGCTGAAAGCGCGCAGCCTCGCTCTGCTTAGCCTCTGCTATGCTGTCGCTTAAAATGGAACGGTGAGTAGAAAAACTCTAGTGGGAAGTGTATTGATGCACGTTGATTGCCGAGCCAAATATTCTATTTTTCTTGCCTGGAGCGCTGCTCAAAACTTGAGAGCTTCACTGGGCCTATTGTCCCTCTACAAGATTATAGAAGATTAACCCCATCACTCTGTAAAATCGTCTAACAGCAGCCAGCGTGGCGGAACGATTACGACATCCTCTCGGCGTTAGCCTCACCACGCCTAGCTTTGCTCATCCCGAGACGAACTACGTCACGATTGCGGAAATGTCATGCGCACTCGAGGGCTGCTCTCCGAGCGCTTGCCAGAGTGGGCCGTTTAAGCGAAAATAGCACTACCAGGCTCGAAAATACAAACGTGGTGGTCGTCATTTACGGATATTGTGGATCATATTCAACCTATTTTTGAACCAGCGATATATTTCAAAATTAGCTAAGTATCCCTAATGCTAAAGCATGTACTGTCCTATCAGACTGGAGCAAGGCGTCCTGTAACTGTGTAGAAATAGAGGCATAAAAACCCGTAATCGCATAGCAACGACCTAAGTTGGCTGTAACGCATCATATACAGATGCTTTGTCATGGAAACCGGCAGGCCGTTTAAAGTCAAGCAGACGGCGCCTCAAAGAAAAAAAAAAGAAGAAAAGCACAGAAACGCAGACGCCTCGTCACAGAAGCCGGCAGGTGCGCTCAGGATCAAAACGGATGCGTCAGAAATAAAAACAAAGAAAAGCACAACAACGCTAATCGCCGTCCGCAGGCCGCCGTGAAGCCGGCAAGGTTCGCCGTACCTGCGCAGTGAGGAACGAGTGATGTCACGCGCCCATAGCGCTGTGTGCGATATGGGCAGACGGCGCTGCTTGTAGGAATGCACTGCGTGGGCTGAAACCCACCATCGTTGTCATGTCTCGGAATACGGCGGGCGGTCTGCGCGGCGCACCACCGCACTCCCTGCGGCGCTGCGGCGCTTCTGTTCCTCTTAGCGCTTCAAGAATGCCTTTACATTCACAACTTCGTAGAAGTGCTTAGGCGTCCCGGAATTGTTTTCAAGCGCAGTGTTAGCAGAACATGGGTAAAGAATTTCTAAGAAAATTTCATCTTACTTTAGGGACGATGTTTGCTGGACGGAGGAACAGTTGGAGCGGCCAAGCAGAAAGTTTCCGAAACGCCACCGAAAAGGTTGACGCGGCTCTTCGAGGTTTGTCTCTCTCTTCACTAATGAATGAATGAACTTGTCTTTCAAAGACTGACATGCATTTCCCGCTTTCTAATTTTTTTGCTCTCTTTTCTACACATTTTTTGCTCAACAGTTTCATCCTTCCCAGTGCAGCACACACAAGCGATTTATTCTGTCTAGCGTTTACATGAACAATTCTCGCAGATTTCGATTAACGCTTATGACAGCGCCCTCTATCACAAGTATGGTTGTGATAGCCTGCCTGTCCCCATCACGTTCGCAAAATGATTCGGCAGTATTGTTCTCATCACCATAATCGGCGTCAATTTTCTTGCACTACATTGTCAAGAGCCGATACATTGTTCACCCCTTAAAGGGGTCCTGCAATGGCTTTTGTACTGATTTTTAATTTGCACCAAACCTGAGCGCACTGAACGTAGTAACTTAACGACACTTTTCTTTTCTCGAATTTCGCTTTATTTTAAAAGTTATAGGCAAATTAAAATTACAAAAACAAGCAAAAAATAACCTCCTTCATGACGTCCTTGGTTGCTTGAGTGGCCGTGAACTAGCCGAGGGGTAGTGAGCTGAGCGAGCGCTCACGGCTGCCGTACTCCGTGTCGACGGCGCGAGAGGGCGCGACTAAAGCGTGTTCTGGATAGGCTGTATGTAGCGGGCAGCTAGAGCGGCTCTCATTGCATTTGCTGCGCGATTAAACACAAATTCGGCATGACACTTCATTGGCCACAAACGACAGCAAACACGGGGTAAAGATCAGTTCAGAATGGGAGCCACTTCGCGCTGCCATACCGCGAAACGGCCAAACCGCCAGACAAAGCTGCTCACCGAAGGCCTTGGGAACGCTCAGAGCCGGTCGGGTCCTTCGGTCCCTACGGCCGCAGCGCCGCCGCGTACATCCGGGACCTTTCCGTGTCGGCGCGAGATCCCACTACTCCTTTCTAGTATGCGCCGCCTTTTCCACCGCTTGGTGGCGGGTATGTCGACGGATCATTTCTTGTTTCCGTACTTTATAAACTGCATTTGTTTCTTTTCAGATCTAAAATACTGTACAAAAACTACTTTTATAAATAATTGAAACGATTCGCGCCACTTATATTTTGTATTTCGACTAAAAAGAAGCTTTTAGCGGCTCTGACCAGTAGTAAGCCCAGGACCTAAGGCGTCACATTACGCGCGCTTTCGGTACCGCGGGTCGCCCCGGTCGGTGGAGGAGGTTTCCGCGTCGTCCGGTTAAAATATGACGCACTGATATTTAGTTACTCTCACCGTGCCCGCTGGCTTGCCCGAACCCCAGAGACGTGGAAACCGCAAAAAAGGTAGACGCTTAATTATGATTGCAGGGCCCTTTAATCAAGCGCCTTCCTTTCATCACCTGATCACACTCTCCTGCGTATGGGTATGGGTGATAGACGTACGACTGTTCCAGCAAGCATGTAGCTTCCACCTCACTGTCAGCTTAGGGGTAAATGAAGTATGGCAAGAAGTTTCCACAGTGCTCGAGAGCATGTTGCTTTGTGTCTTATTCGCAAGCGCTGGTACATTCACTTTGACGTGAGTTGGAGTACTTTGATAGCTACGCCTGGCCTTGACAGCGTAGCATGAAATAGTTGATGCTGAATATAAGGTTCTGAAGTCGTAGATGTGATTATCATCATTTCTATGTTGGCAGGCACATGTGCTGTAGCAGCTCCATGAGCACATGTAGTTTCCAGACGATCCCTTGGAAGATACCGAGCGATTAGGCTGACAGTGCGGTCGGTGCTTTGCATCCGGTCCATGGTCACTTCAATTGAACCAGGGCCCTAATCTGGACACTTAGCGAGAAAGTCGCTGACGAAATCTGGCAGCCGTGATTGGCCAACGCCGCTTTGACCTTGGCGCCGGCCAATCACGGTCGCCGGATTTCGCCGACTTTTCGCCATGTATCCAGATTAGGGCCCCAGGTTAACCACGCCGTTGCAGCCAAGTGGCAGGGCTTGTAACTCGGCAAAGCCTTTAACTGTTCAGGAAGCCCATTACTTTGCAAGTGCAACAGATATACCAGACGTATTGGGGGCAGTTTGAACCAGATGCCAAAGTTTCGGCACTAACCCTTATTAAAAATAAGTAGGGTTCCATATTTTCAAAGTTTCTTTGTTTGTTTTTATATTTGGGGGTATTTTTTTGAAAGGGGGGGAATATTTGTATTACAGATTCTGTGTTTTTTTTTTGTTAAATTGGTTATAACTCAATTTAATAAACAAAAAAGAAATGAATATGTAAGGAAAAAATTAAACTCCCCTCAAAAAATACCCCGAAAAAAAAAAAAGAAAAAAAGTAAACTGCGAAAACAGGAAATTCTATATTCGTTTTCACCGCCAAGAACTATGGTAAAAAATAAAAGCTGTTTACAACTCCCTGCTCTGAATTAGAGTGCAGCTCTTGAGGAGGAAGAGGGAGGGTATACCCTCTCTCTCCTCCTCATCCTGTCTGCTACTCCTCCGAGCGGCGTCGCCGATTCACCTCACGAGGGTCACGTGACCTCTGTGGCATCACGTGACCCCTATGAGGTCATGTGACGATGACGATGACGTCATTGTCATCGGTGATGACGCCATCATCAGTGACGTCATGTGTGATGTCATCGCCATCGCTTCGTCTGCTGATATCACCAGTGACGTCATCGTCCCATAATGCACCGCATGCGGTTACTGCCCGCAGCATGCTACCTCAAGCTCGGAAACGGGCATCTAAAGCTGCGCTCACAAAAAGGTTGGCTCTTCACAGAGCATTACTGATTTCCCCCTTTATGTAGAGAATTAAGATGTAAGTAGGTGCATCTTAGATTAGATATTTGTTATCTTATCAAGACATACCTGTTTCAAATGCCACAGCTCCTTCACAGCATGGCTTCCGGGCCGGCTTCTCTTGTGACACTCAATTAACTGAATTTGCCCATGACTTAGCTCAATCGGTGGATAGTAGGAAGCAAGTTGATTTCATTATCTTTTTACTTTCGAAAGGCCTTTGATACGGTTCCGCACTGTTTTATTCTAGAAAAGCTGGAAGGGCTAAGTACTGATAGGAACGTGAACTTCTAGATTTCTAGCTATTTGAGCAATTGTAAACAATGTGTGGTTGTGAATGGGGTAAAGTCACCACCAGTTGACGCTAACATCTGGAGTGCCACAGGGCTCCGTACTTCTTCAGTAAATGACATAACCCAGGGAATTACGTAGCACATGAGACTATATTCTCAAGACTGTATTTTGTACCATGAAATTAATGCGGACTCCGATTTATCAGCTGTTCAAAGCGATTTAGATAGAATTTGTTTTTTGGTGTTCAAGATGGGAATGACTTTACACATCCCAAAGTGTTGTCATGTACGGTTCACAGGGAAACGCAACGTCTTCCAGTCAACATACACCGTACTACGGAGAGACTTTAAATGTTAAAAAAGAAACTAAATATCTGGGAGTACTCTTTTCTGATGATTTGAGATTGCTTTCACTTCTGTGCGCTCCACCATCCCTAAAACAGACTCTCTTTTCTTCTTGTGTGAAGCCCATTCTCGAGTATGCTTGCATTGTATGGGACCCATCCCAACAGTATCTCTGATAGAATTGAAAGAATTCAATACTCCGCCGGTACATTTATTACATATAACTACAACTTTCTTAGTAGTGTCTCCGGAATAAAACATAATCTGCAATGGAAATCCCTAGCTGTTAGACGTAAGTATTTGTGTCTAAAATGTTTTCACGGTATTGTCTGTGGTCTGTCCAAAATAGAAAAATCACAGTACTTGTTTGAGCCATTTTACGTATCGCGCAGAGTAGATCACGTCAAGAGAGTTCGGGAATACACCTCAAAGTCCGATTTGTTGCTCACTTCTTTTATTCTGCGAACAATAAAACCATGGAAATAGCTTGAAGAGAGAGATTGTGACCTTGGAAAATGCAGGTTCGTTTTCACAACTCCAGCGTTGTATCTGAATAGTTTATTACAAATATTTTATCAACGCATTTGTGTTCTTTTCTGTGCAAACCAGGTTTGTTTCTTTTATGTATGTCCATTTTCCCATTGTGAAAGATGGTATAAACAAAATCTGAAGATTAATTCTGATACTGCTTTTGTGAAATGATGCTTGCAGAGAAGTATGAAGCCGATGCGGCAGAGTACTGGGACAAATTCTACGGCATCCATAGCAACCGTTTCTTCAAGGATAGGCACTGGCTCTTCGTGGAGTTTCCCGAACTCTTGCCGGAGAACATGCCCAAAGGTTTGGCCTCCGAGGCCACTCGGCAGACGCATCGTATCCAGGCTCTTCGGCTACGATGAGGATACTGGAGGTTAGTGTCCTCATCTTGACAATGCAGTACTAGAGCTTGTGCACAACGAGATTGTGTTTATTACATCGGCATCGCTCGTACACTGACACTGCAACTTTTCTTTTCAGTGGAGGTATGGTAAGCTTACAAGGGTGATGCTACAGCTAATTGGAATTTTGGTACTACCGAAAAAAATATAGATATATAGAAAGGTGGTTTTTTTATTGTCAGTGCACTTTACTAAAGAGGATGAGTGGATTTTTGGCCTTTCAATTAGACATTGATGCAGACGATTAGTTAACACCGAGTTATTTGTGAGGTAATGGGGAGTGGACCTGCGAGCTTGTAGCGATTCATTGCCTCGAGTCCAAGTCTGAGACACTACTGGGCAGTGAGGCACTAGTCATGCGTTCATGCTTTGTTTGTAGCACATGGTTTGTGTCTCTTATATTTCTGATAGATTAGTCGGTAACCATTTAACGGCTTCAGCTTTCCTTTATGCAGCCACTGGCAAAATGACTAAATTGTGGCTGTTCAAGAAAAATTGGGGGCGCAAGTCTCGTGAATTTCTGCTGTAGAAGATAAATTTAGCCAGTGCAGCACCACTGCTATAGCCTAGAGGTCTTTAAGGTGCATCATGCAGCAGTGATGCGCAATTGCGCGACTTTTGTCATTTGTGCAAGGATCGAAAGTCACCACAACAGATCACACACTGGCGTTTTAGGAGCACGGTTTACGAGAAATTGGGGCAGCAAGAAGAAAGGGCTTTCGGTAACGTTCCTGTTCTCATTCCTCTTTCAGGTTGGATGTGGTGTAGGCAACACTGTGTTCCCAATCCTCGAAGTGAACAGGTCAGTTGGGAATGCCATATCGCCACTGCTACATTCGTTTGTAGAAGCAATGGAGCCTGCAGAAGAAAAGAGTGCAGGAGCCGTACGGTTCATAACAGACATTTTACCCCTGAAACCATCTGAGATTTCCTTTCTCAGGAACATGGTCACTGAATCCAAACTTAGATGGTCTTCAACAGTGGTTCTCAACCATTGATGTTTTGCAGACCCCTTTTGGGTTGGCGGAGATAATGGATGTTCGTGGTGAGGGGAAGGGAAAGGTATAGGTTAGTTATGGTAATGATTTAAGAAATGTATATAACTAAGGGCTAGTGTGAACTTGAAGTAGACTTCTCTCATTGACATACACACGAGAAAGCTCACCCAAAAGTTGGAATGCTTCCTCTCAATCTGAAAAAGACAACTTTTATTGCCAGGCTTAACTGATGAGGCAGGGCTTTGCAGACCCCCTTTGAGAACCACTGGTCTACAACATCATGACTCAATCATATGTGCTCAAGGGCTTTATCTACTGCATTACAACCAACACAGTTTGTGAGTGGGGCTCATGCACCTACTTTCTCACAGAGAGCTTTTCTTTGTTTTCTTGGCACTCAGGCACCCTGGCCTATTTGTCTACAGCTGCGACTTCTCTGCGACGGCTGTCGCTGTGCTCAAGGTGAGTCTACCGCAGTGGCAAATCCAAGGGGGCGACGGGCGCCCTCCCCCCCCCCCTCCCTCCCCAAACAAAGTCGACACCCCTTCCTCCTTCTTGGAGGGCTATTTGACATGCGTGGACCCCCGGTGCACAAGAAAAAATGGGAGAATAGTATCCTTACAAATTTACCCCCCCCGCCCAAAACGGGAGTTCTGGATCCGCCCCTGGTCTACCGTGCGTCCTTGATTAATGAACGAAGCTCTGCTTTGTCTAGAGTACCGAGTACTCTGGCCGTGCGTATGAACCAACTCATTTTACCAGAGTTCTAGCCACGCTTCCTGTGTACAGAAACTGTGCCATGTCTTGGCTTGCAAAAGAAATCAAAACTCAAGGTCTTAGCTTTCATTTTTACAGTCACATGCACCCAAACTGCTCCATAACTTGTCTTGTAGTGCGGGCGTGCCTGGCTTTGTCCATCACTCGTTATATGAGTGCACAATGCAGTGATGCAGAAGGTTTTCTTCAGGGAGTGCCCATAGAGTCTGTTGTCACACAAGATATACGGGAGCAGTTCCACCCCTGCTCAGAGAAAAAAGGTACCACTCCACAATCCCATAAGCACACCCAAATTTTTTGGGGCACATTTTTGGGGGCCAGTGCAAACACATCTGCTTCTATAACCACTTGCAGTTGCTTGAAGTCAGCTCGATGGTATCTTGCACCTGCCACCGAGCATTAGTCTCACAGAGGAGGGTCACTGGCACAGCAGAACTCCTCAGCGTGAACAGAGTTAATTGTGCTTCTTGGCGGAGCCTCTTTTGGAGAATTTAAGTTGCAACTTGAACTCTGCATGGCATCCAGTTGTCGTTTTGGTTGCCTCTCAGGATCACCAGGAGTATGACCCTCGACGCTGCCATGCCTTTGTCTGCGACGTGACCCAGGACTGGACGGTACCTTTTCCCGAAGGAAGCCTGGACGTCATCACTCTCATTTTTGTCCTCAGTGCCATCAGTCCCGAGAGGTCAGACGATTCCCGGTTGTGCAATCTGCTATGGTTTTCGTTTAACCGCTTATTCTGTTTGCTTGCTTACCTTCAAGTACTGTGCCACCCTTGCCAGATGCAAGTTCTCGGCTACATTAATGGTTTAGCCCCATGCTTCAGTTCACAAACCATTTGTTCAAATTGTAAGCTAGAAACATGCTTTTTGTGTAAAGGCCGGTTCACACAATTCTGACTTTTACGACTGTCTGCCTTAAAACCTCTTTTTCAGTATGTTTCATTTCCTGCATCCTTCTTTCTTTCTTGGCTTGAAATACTTTTGACAATGTTAGAAACTACCATTTCTCATAGACAATACATACATTTGACCTCGCAAATACCACAAAGCCTTCGTTCTAGCAAAACGCAGTTTGAGAGTCGCCTCATAGATGGCGTCAGCATGCCAGGGTGTTCTTTTGTCATGAGAAACTGCGAGAGCTCGGTCCTAAGCAAACGCAGGTGTGTGAACGGGCCTTTGGGGCTCGTCAAAGTATCGTGCGCCAGAGAAAATCTGTCATTTGTGTTCAACTGTTCGTTTCGAACACTTGGTCTCAAGTTCCGCTCGTTGAAAAGCACGGTGAAAGAACCTAAGTACTACGCACCTGATCTCTCCAACCCACTGTCTCTTTCTGCACGATAAAGTTTGTCTGCTGCAGTCAGCATCTCCATGGCAATAAAGCGTCTTCTTTATGAACGAATGTGTGCTAGTGCAGCGTCTGAAGCCAGCAACGGCAGACGCCATCTTCCGAATGCCGTCTGCTAAAGTAAACGTGGCGACGCTAGCCAATGTCGACATGCTGTTGTGGAAATTGATGCCGAGAGCAAGAAGCGGTCGCCTGGCAAACCCTCGCAGTTCCAACAAGGCTTGGTGCAAGCTTTGCAGCCCGAGCAAGCGGTGCTGTATTGGTAGTAGACGGCATTCAAAAGGTGGCGTGGTCGTAGCTTGCTTTAGATGCCGTATTTGCGTGTGCATCTATTGACATTCAGTGATCATAGCAGATGGATTTATTTCTGTGTGGAAGGAAACGGTGGTGTGGTGAGATCAAGTGCATACTTGGGCTCTTTCGTCGTGCCTTTTCAATGGGTGGAACGTTAACAAAATGGGTTCTAAATAAGGACTTAACGCATATGGCCGATTTTTCTCCTGTGCCTAAAATTTCTACGAGTTTTATACGAAAAAGTTTTTTTAAATAATCTAATGGCTGTTTATTTTTATTTTTATTTTTTCTTTTTACTGGAACATGGGGCTGGAGTGCGAAACTGCTGGCTTTTTTAGGTCAACGTAGACTGTTTCGGTCGGTTTGTCTTGCTGCACACCCACTCGGAGGAACAACACTGAGCCGTCGGCTTCGGGAACTAGAAACTACATTTAATTAGGCATGGATGGTTATGAGACAATGAACATAAACATGGTTGTGGTGCATCTTGGCGTGCGCGTGGCATGGCTTTCTTGGCCACCTCACTGGTGAACGTTGCTGGCTGGTTCGGGCATTTGGCAACCTTTCTGGCAAGGAGCAGCAGTGCTGCTCCCTGTGCCTAGACTTAGGAACACTGACAGCGTATTTATGCTCGCCAAGGTTTTTATTTGTACATGACACATGAGAGCCCGACTACCCAGAACACAATTTGCAGCTCAAAATTTGTTTTCTTTTCGCCCGAAAATTGTTGATCGAGAACTGGCCAGTTTTGAGTCGCGCTCACTCTCTTCTTTGTGGTTACGTGCCATTTCCTATAATTTAGATGCAACCACCAGAGATAATCAGAGTCGTGGGTCATCGGAGGCACCCACTCAGTATTAAAAACAGAAATATATAATACCAATTTTTTTGTGGCTTCTAAAAAGCTGCAAATACTTTCATCAGAAAAAAAAAAAAAAAACGTTGCACAGCCACGTGTCTTTTGGTAACTTTCTCCTCCTCTATATTTCTTTTTCCTCCCCAGTCCAGTTTCGGTTTTGAGCAGTTGTGTTTTTTTTACTTTATTAAAAATATAATATCTGACACTGTAGCAAAATATTGATTGGTTAGTCTTCTGGCACCGTAATAAATTGCCTGGAAAAAAATTAAAAAATATTTTTGGGGGTGTCAGTGTCCCTTGAAGAGAGCTCCAACTCAAATCGTGGAGTGTTTGCAATTTAACGCTAGATGGCCTCCTGTGCCGATTGATTGCATGCGTACATGCGTGCATTGCTGTGTGCTGGGGAGGATAGCGGGTGGAGAGGCAGAGGAAAGCTTAGAGACACTTGCAGAGATGCAGATCCCAGGTGAAAATCAGTCCACTTCCAGCTGGATTATTAAACTGGAAATGAGGCGGTCCAGCTGGATTCCAGCTGGGTCCATCTGGATTCCAGCTGGGTCCAGCTGGAATCCAGCTGGACCGCTCTCATTTTTAGTTCCATAATCCAGCTGGAAGTGGACTGATTTTCGCCTGAGATGATCAACCTGTTTAACTCCATCTCTCGGCTTGTATTGCAGACGCGGCCCAAAAACCATATGACCCCAATGCGAGCGGTTGGAAACACTTCCAAATATAGGCATACTAGTGAATGCTCCTAATTGTTTTCTGGACTGGTACTGGAGCGAATCCACGTGTTCACTCTCTCTACAGGATGCAGCATGTCGTGGATTCAGCGTACCGATACCTTAAGCCCGGCGGAAGCGTGATCTTGCGGGACTACGGCCGCTATGACATGGCGCAGTTGCGCTTCAGCGAGGCCGTTGTTTGGCAGAAAACTTCTACGTCCGCGGAGACGGCACGAGGGTCTACTTCTTCACCCAGGGTGAGTGTTTATCCCGCAAGCTTCAGGAGGAATGAATGGATGGACAGACAGATGGACGGACGGACGTATGGTAGTGGTTATACTCCTTGTATCGGGCAGTCGCTCTCGCTGCCTAGCCTAGGGACAGCTAGTCAAGGAGTGACCGGTGTTGCCGGCTTCACTGCACCCTTTCGCAACAAGCACTCTGTTTGTATGTAATGGCACCGCCAATGAAACAGAGCCGGGCCTTCGTCACATTGTGAAGTTCCCGAGATAAAGAACTTTGGTGTGGTCCAATATTTGAAGCCTGTTAGAAACATAGTAATTGGTTTCAAATAATAGAATAATGCTGTTTCAGCTGGTCCCAGTTGGTGAGCCAGCTTGATCCAAGAGACCTCTCCGGAAAATCCCACAGGGACTTTCGTCAATCCCAAATTGCACCATGCGGCACAGAAAATTGTGGGACCGTTCCAATGTACGCCCGGGCCAGCTCGTATGCTCTGTACACCCTGGAAGTGGCTCGATTACTTCTCTCACCACCGCGAGCTCAGAACAGGAAGAAAACGGAACGATCACAAAGCCAATATATACCTACCTAGTCTTGTTACCGTCGTGCTTTGCGTTCTGATATTGAAATTGCCTAAACCAACATGAACCGCTCCTTTTATTTATAAGCATTCCCTCACGCAGCGTATATCGGATTGCCGTAGTGCAGTGATCTCCAAATCCCGCCCGTGGGCCAGACCCGGACCACAAAGGCCCGCAAATGACCGCAGTCTTTCCAGTAACGCCTGGCCCGTGGCCTCTAATGCAAAAACTAGCGTGTAAAAAAAAAAAAAAAAAAGAAACGCCGCGACGCATAGCGAAGTATAAAGAATTAGATGCAATGCTATCAAAATGCAATTTCTCTCGCTATATTATTTATTGTACACTGTCATTACCAATATAGCTTTTCGTAGTCCCCTGTTTTATGTCAGTGTAACTTACTTTAAATTCCTTTGTGTTTTCATGTGTATATTGTGCTTAGTGTCCTGTGTCATAACTATTGCATGTCGTAATCATCGGGTCTACCATCCTCATTTGTCAGTTGCCCTTTGTGAATATGCCAAAGTTCCCATGTACTTCGATTTGTACCCGGTGGGTTTCCTAAGTCATTGCAATTATTTTGCAACGTTGTAATTAGCAAAATATTGAATTTAAGAATAAATTATATGCATTCATCTAAGTTACATCTTTCTTAAATATTTGCTTGTTTAAAATTTTGAATTTAAATGCTCATTCATAAGTTTATTTATTTAGCATGTCCTCGTTTATATTACCTTATTTATCTTCCGGCCCTCGAGACTGCAGCAGGTCCCTAATCCGCCCCCTCAGCCAAAACGTTTGGAAGCCCCTGCCATGCGGCGAATTCAGGTGGTCAGTCGTCGTAACTTATTTTGCCGGAAAGCCGGCAATCGTGTTCGCGTGGTCAGTTTCCGGCCGGCGCGCACCGTTAGGGTGGTGGTTCTCTCGGCAAGCACCGGCAACTTTCCGGCGCTTTTCCCGCCCGAGCTCCAAACGGCTGGGCGAGTGGGGCGCCAGACTGTATCCGGTGTCGTCACTTCCGAAATGGGAGAGAAGGTCAGTGAGAAAAATGAACGAAAGAGCGAAACTGATCTGAAGTCACTTCAGCAGCCACTACTCGAGTCAATCCAAGCCAACGGGACATGGGTGACGGCGGCGACAGCCTTCTCAGCGGTGTCGAGCGGGCAAGAGCGCGAGGAACTGCCACCGTCTGGCGTTCGTGTTGGGTGGTGAGGGTCACGTGGTGTGCCACTGGCGCGTTGTCTGGTCGCGGTTCCGCCGGCTCGGTCTCACCGGCGATTGACCACCCGATCCGCCAATAGTATGTCAAAAAGACAACGGGAGGCACCGCATACTTGTGAAATTGTCTATTGGAGCCCAACTATACCAGCTGAAGGCTAGCCAGCTAATTCTCCTTCTCTTTTAACTCTTTCCTTTTTTTTAGAGAAAGGGGGGCAGCATCTAGAACACCTAGTAAAATCCCAGAGATGCCCCACCCCCGAAAGATAGCCCACCCCTATTTTTGGCTTGAATTGCTATATTTTTTTAAACACCGGAAGATAGCCCACTCCCAGTAATCGTAGAGTTGGGATCAATGATGGCCTCGGCTTGAATGCGACTAGTTAGCTATGGCAGGATATAAACGAACGTTGCTTGCTGGGAAGTACAGTCATCTTTGCTTCGTTGCCCCTCGTCACCATAACAAGCTTGGAAGGGACACATGACCTAAAAATTGCATTTTTAAACTTTTCTTGATTATACTACCGAAAGTTAGCCCATTCCATATTTTCACCCGATTTGCTCTCGATTTTAGGTGGGCTATCTCTTGGGATTTTACGGTAGTTAGATAAAAAGGCCATAGTGCTGGATTTTCTTCATCACTTACTAGAGGCCAGCATGTGGCATAGATTGCACGTCAGTGGGCGTGTCAACATTTGGCCAGGACTCGTCTCCTCGCCGATTGCGTGCGAGTCCCAGCCGAACACCGACACACCATTCGTTCCAATCCGTGCCCTGCGCTGGCCGCAATTTTCTATGTGACCCACTCCAGTGGCTGACATAGAAAATACAGCACCATGTGTCCCAAGTGGACCTTCCGCCATAAACAGAGGGGAAAGATAGGTGCCTGTGCATGGAAAGCTCTAACTTTCACCGAACATGCACTGAGCAGGTCAGTTTTACCATGTGAAATTTCAGGGCGCGGTTCCCTTCCTGCAGAAAACGAGAGCAAAAAACTTGCCGGTTATTCATGGCGCCGAGTTAGAGATGCCGTTTACTGGTGGCACCATCTCCCGGTAGGCGCTGCAAGCAGACAACGGTCAACTCCAAACGCGCCCAACCTCGACCTTTTTGCTCGGGTTTTTAGATGCGGAGCATCTCTTGCTCGGGTCTATGTCCCGCGGCCTTGTAGTCCGCACTCACACTACGCACGCGCAACTCTCCTCCTTCCCCTCTCTCCAACAGCTGCGCGTCACTTTCTCCGCTCTCTCTCTCTACCAGCTGCGTGCACTTTGCGTGTGTTTGCTTCTACTCACACCGCGCGCGCACGCGCAACTCTCCTCCTCTAGTCTCCTCTCCTTCAAGTGTGAAAAAAAAAAATAAACGGCGAGCGGCGAGCGTTTTAAGTTTCTCTGCCGCGAGCCGCGACGAAGGCTCGCGTAGGGGTAACGCTAGGGCAGTCGGTGGCGCCATCTCTCGACGTCAGCACGCAACTGAGTCTTTCCTCAGAACCAACACAATGCTCCGCATCACCCCATGGTTTTCCTCGGGAAGATGGTGTAATTTTTATAGGAAGAGGACTGCGCCTTGAAATTGCACACGGTAAAACTGACTTGCTCCATGCACGTTCGGTGAGAGTTCTAGCTTTCTATGTGCAGGCGCCGGTTTTCCCGGCTTGTTTTATGGCGGGACGATCGCTTGGGACACCCTATATATGAAGGAGGTGTTAGCATCTCACACGAGAGGACCAAAGGGAAGACGTTCCTATCAAAGCGTGTTTCTTTCACTTGCGTCAAAGTGGTCGACAAGTTCAGAAACTCAAACAGTGTGCGCCCGTGCAACGAAAACGACGTCTTTCCCACCGTTGTGTGAATGTCCGACGCAGCGACGCTCTCACTTTTTTGCTGCTCAAAGAGGTCGAGAATGGAGTCCATTTCTTGGAGGCACTAATGTCGGCAGGAGTAGAACTAGCTCCTGGACTGTTTTGACTCAAGCAACGCTTTTGAAGGCTGAAGCCACGTGAGCACACGGAGTGAATGGCTTTGTGAGTTTGCATCAAACATCTTCAGACTTTTCTCTCTCAAATGGAATGTTCGTTGGGCATGGAAAAAAAGGGTGCAGGATCGAAGGAGGTTTGGAAGCATGGTCGGTATGGAAAACCATTAACTCCTTGCATTCAGTAAAGCCACCTATGAAGATGACACAGGACGGAGTTGGCACCCCTTCCTAGAAAAGGAAGTCGATGCTGGTCTAAAACTGCAACATTGGCTGCAGCTCCTGTGTGCAGAGTACTCCATGCAGTGGGTCGTACAAATGATTTCTGACTTTTATGTCTAAGCATCGCTGATGTATTTATATTTTGGTGACTGCACCAAATTATTGGGGTCACTACTGGCCACCGCTACAATCCGGCCATTACCGGATATCCAGAATTATTTTCTTTGTCTCATTCTTGCTTCATTCCTCATTGTCCGTTACAATATCAAATTTTGTGCCTGTGCGTTTTACTGCATGCCCTGGCAGGACAGAAAAGCTGCCTCTGCTGCTAGGAAGCTAACATATTTTTCTCAGATTTTCTTGGGTGGCACTCAGTTAATCAAACGACGTTTTAGCGAACGCCGACTTTTCATTAAAAACACTTTAGTGAATGGTCGGCCGCCATGAAGCATGCGTTTACGGATGAGCCAGGTGAGTTAACATTTTTATGATGGGCCACCGCAGACTGTTGTTGCGAAGCGGCGAGAACGCAGGGGGCGGGTGGGTTAACACGTGCCCCAGTCATTTGCTAAAACGTTGATTCGCTCAAATGATCACTGTTCAGTTAAACATCATTCGCTCATGTGATATGAACCTGATTTTCTTATCCATTGCAAAATAAATGTTAATCTACACTTGCAATTAATGCAGTGTCATGTTTGAGTAAAGTTCTTAACTTACCACTGCTTTCCAAATGGTACCTCGCAAATCCATTTTGTTCAAGAATATATTTTTTTTATATGTTCATTTGTTTATAATATAATAATAATATATATATATATATATATATATATATATATATATATATATATATATATATATTTCGCGGGAAATGTAGATGTTAGAATTTGCCTGCCCTCGGTTTTAGATAAAAATAGTTACAGGCCAGCTTGACTAACATGTCCAGTGAACATGTCTCACACATCGCCTATTTTCTAAAAAAAATATATATATATATATATATATAATAATATATATATATATATATAATTTTAAATAATTATGTTTGTTTTTTGAGGAAATGACGATGATAAGTTATTATTTGAGCTACAGTAAACCTATTTTATCTATTCAGTGTACTGAGAGCATAAAGTCTATTCTGGTCCACTCGTGTATGAAGTCGAAGGATAAACCACTGGATAAACATTAATTCTGTACAAAATCCTGGATTTCGATTTACTTATATGCGCTTTCGATGACTTGTACAGGGTCGTCGAGATAAATCCGGAAAATTCACCTTATTCAGGAAAACATACAGAGGCAAAGATAAACTGAATATCGACCGGGAAAAAACAAGCGTTGAAATACTACGAGTAAGTTCTTGCTTTGTCTCTGGTCTGCTCCGCGACGTCTTCCTGACTGATAGATTATCTGAACGTCTTGGCCATGCTGTAAACTCGTGTCTTGTAGCCATACCACGCAATGATTTGCTTTTAGGCGACTTTCTCCGGCGCGAAGCGATTCAAGTATTGCTGCCCTCCATTTTTTTGAGCATGTCACGAATTGTCTATCATGCGATGGTCCGCTGTCGAATCACGTGGCCGCAGAAGCGCAATACGGCCGGTTAGCTTCACTGTATTGTTGAGAAGCAAAATCTGGAAAACGTCCGGATTTATCTCGACGACCCTGTATTTCAAATCTTCCGTTTTCAGCTCACTTCTTTCAGTGATTACCCTTACTCTCGCTAGATGGCGCAACACGGCGCCCGATTCCGCGGTGTCCCATTGTTTGCGGGTGGTCCAGTTGGTTGACAACAACAAAGGAAGGAACCGCTCCCGCACGCAACGAGTGACGCTAAGCTCACAAGGGAGCCGTGGCAGTCGTAGCCGTGGTTGATCGTTTTGCTCGCGTTCTCGATTTCCTCGCTTCCACGAAGCGCCGATGTCGGAGACGTATAACAAAGCGCCACTATACCTGCAATTGGCCCTTCAGGCCTATCAGCAACAAGTCAACCAGAGTCAGGATGATTACGGAAAACACTACCACTACACCCGAAGGCCCTAGCACAGTGCGGAGCCTCACCACGAGCCCCTACCCCAATACCAGCGTTCAAAAAGACACCAGGAACTCGCCGGGAACGTTCCGAACCGTCGTCAACGCTGGCTGGAAAAAACACGCCAAAAAGCCGAAGGTGGGTCATCAAACGGTGCCGCCCGAAGCCCCCGTCGAAACAAGGTCTGTGGCCTGTTGGACTTTCCAACAAGGCACGGAGGAACCGTGCTGCTTCATCTCGAACACGAAGTGGCCGAAGCAGCGCAGGGTCCCCAGGGCCTACCGGATGACAAGACTCCCACGCTTTTTCGGGGGAGGACGGCGACGGTCATGGACCGTCTTGCCGAGGGCGCTTGCATGGAACCTGCCGAAGACGCAGTCTACTGCGAGGTCTGCGGCGGTCTAGTGATCGTGAAAGAACGGCACGAGGAGTCGCGGTTGCACCAAAGCCGCCTTCGGCCCGAGTTCTCGAAGGAGCCGTTCGACGCACTCGTTGAGGACATGCTGGGCAACCCTTGGGGCGGCCGTGGACGAAGCGGATGGCGACGGCTCTGGAGGAAGAGATGGCGATTCATAATCGGTGATGTTTACCTCCCCTTCCGTTGGGCTTGCTCTCGATCGGGTGGGTGGCCGCCATTGCGGTTTCCTACTTTGATCGGAGGAAGGGTCTTTCCTAGTGCTTATCGCCCAGGCGAAAAAATGCAGGTTCACTCGGGCGATGAAACTTTCGCAGAATCGATCTGCTGCGCATGCCTGGAGAGCGCTCCACAGCCCAGTAGACGAAGGTGGCAGTGTGCAGAAGGCTCTGCGGATAGAGCTCTTCTCTTGCATTCCCTACGGTGTGCTTGCGAGTGGAGTTCCACCGAGCCACCCCCACTCCTCGGGATTGTTTCGGTGGCGCAGGCCGCAGTCACAGTGCAAGTGCGTCGTACAAAGGATGGTCTGCGAGACGCTGCCCGAGGCGTAGTTCTTCCTTGTACGACAATCCCGTCAGACTGGTCACACAAAGGCCAGTCTGCGGACACAGTCGAAGCATTACGCGAAACAGACGTGCTTCGGAGATGGTGAAGAGGCGTATTCTGTGGATACCTCTGTCGTCGCGTCTGCAGGAGTTACCGTGTCTCTTGTACGATGTATATGAGGCAGTCTGTGACTGCGGCTCTGCAGTTCCTAGTCGTTGCGGCGTGACTACAATTATCAAATGTGAATGACAAGCTCGATTGTATATGTAACAAGCACGGCAAAAGCTTGGACCCATCACGTTCCTAAAACTAACAGTGTCGAAGTGACGGTCCGACTCTTATTTCTGTCGCTGAGAGTGTAATAACAGCTCTGGTTTTCTCACGTCAAAGAGAAATACAATTGCATACCCCTATCTCCTCCCCCCCCAGAAAGAGGAGGTTTGCACCTGCCTGCCGTGAAGAATAAGTTATGCAAATGCCCTTGGAGACTGTGTTTGGTAGTTGGGTGCTAAAGTTGGAATAGAGAAGTCTCAATGTTACACCTACCTCTTAGCAGCGAAGAGGACAGTTCCCCTTTCAACTGGTGTGCAGAGGGTGGGGCCAAATTGTCCCAGCATCCTAAAAATACTAAAGTTTGTAATAATAAAAAACAACTGGGCTGTGGAGGTTGACAGCTTCTTTTTACCCAGTGTTCCCATGGCAATATGCGCATGATGTGCAGTCTGTTTACCGAGTGCCAAAAGCTCTGTGGGAAGTGTTCCATTTTGGAACTCTCTCCTGGGAATGCATTGAAACAGCCCGGGGCAGTGAAAAGGAGGTGCCTCGGTTGGCTGCCATACTTTGTTTCACTTGGCACCAGCACTGGGAAGTTTGAACACGAGTCCAATATCTGTGGACTCGTCGAGGTGGTGCCTGGTTGGTATGAGCTGCCACCATGCTTTCACTCACAAATGTGTGTAGCAGTGTGGCTGTCGAGGGGAGTTTATCTGTGGGCAACAAATGCAAAAAATGCCATGCCTCAGACAATGGAATCGTATCCCTAGGATAGCCCAGGGACATTCTGGTATGGGTAAATAGACCTAAAGACATTGTTGAAAAGCCTTTCGCATGCTTTTCAGTTGATTTGACTTGTCATCCCCAAGGTGTACTTAGGACATGAGTTTGAAGGGCTACTACTGAACCTTTAGAGGATGTCTAGGACCGATATAATGACATCCATTTTGACACCCAGCTGTGGGTGAGTAAGCACCTTCGACCGGAAGGGATTTTTGGGACTTGACAACACATGCTCGGAACGTGTCGCAAGCATGGCAAATCCGCGTTTGCCTCGCTGGTAATCGAGACGGCGAGGACACTCGGAAGTGACATTTTCCGGGTGGCTCGAAAGAAGTCGTCCAGAGAATTTGTGCAAGACATCCTTCTTGGGTTGAAGGTGTCTCCAACTATTTAAGATTATCCTGGGTTGATTTGCTGAGAACAGCATCTTGGCTAAGACCGCTTGAAAGCACTGCCAAAGCTAGCACACAAGCAGAATGGCGTGTAAAGTCTAGTCCCTAACTCGCTCGTATGCCTCAAGCTTGGCAGGCTTTCAAAGCTTGGCTAAGACTGGTCTCTTTAAGAGGAGAATTTTAGTACAATAGCTCTTCCTAAGCATGTTTGTGAGATCTATGTTTTTATTACTTGATTCGAGTTAAGCCTAAAATGGATGGATGCATGTTGATGGCTGTACCCTTTGTGATGGGCGACCTAGCCTAAATCCAGAGAGACAAACATGATTCCTGCTGCCCTACCAAGCCATTTTCTCCTCCAGACTATCACCAGGCAGTGTGGGAAATCGCCAGGACGACCTTTGGGGGATCGGGCAAAAAAACTAAAAACATCACGCCCCGCCTCATCCCCCCCCCAGTGAGGGAGTACCAATTTTCCTCTGGTCGAACCTACTCGGCATTACCCCAGCACTGGACCCACTGAGAGACAGGGTTGAGACTTTGGGCCAGAGCCACACGGGAGGGAGTCCCGATTTTCGGCTGTCCCACCTGTCCCCAGCTGTGCTAGCTAGTTGTACATCCTTCAGTTTTCCCTAGATAATTTCCACCAATCTAATTGCCTCTTTGTGACTAATTTTTTTCTCTTCCATCCTCCCATCACGTTGACCCCCTTAGCGCAGGTCAGGAGTTGTGACGTTTTGCATTGCTTAATGTCGCTAATTCGGACTTGCGTTTTTAGTCTCAAACTTATATGTTTCGGCATTGTCAGTCGCTGAGCTGCCTCCATAAATTGCGGTGATTGGCTCTCCGATGTTGTACAGGAAAGTAGACGCACAGGCTTTTTTAGAGTGAACTGGGGGAAAGCCTCTTCGATTGTCTGCCTAATATATTCCATGCCTCTTTCCAAGGGTGCTTTGGAGGTTGTCAGTCGACCTTCCAAGAAATTTGCATCTCTGCCTGCTGGCACTTTTTTATTTTTCTATATTTTTGAGCGAATCTTGTTTAAATACGGAAAATTCGAAGTCTATAATGAATAGACTTGCAGTAGACAGCCCTGTATTGGTTGTCGGGTGATTTCATTGCGGTGGTCATTGTGCTTGCGCTGCAGAACCTAGAGATCCAGGGTTCGATCCCAACCCCTGCCCATTTCAAACTGGATGGGTACCGTGCCAGACAGTGATTTCCTACACCCCCCCCCCCCCCCTTTTGTTTTTTTGAAGGCACCCCTTAATTCGCATCACGACTCCTCTATTGTCTACCCCCCCTAAAAATTTAGACACACCCGCTAATTTCAATTCCTGGGGAATCCCTGGTGCCAGACGAGCGTGTGGTAGTGTGCAAAAACTATCGATAGTATCGATAGTCACTCGAAATATGACTATCGATAGTAATAAAAACTATCGATAGTCGACTATTATAGATTATGTCGCACTATCGGTAGTAGTACTATACGTAAAAACTCATGATAATACTATCGATAGTCGACTATCGAAAAGCTATGGATAGTACTATCGATAGTCGACTATTTGAAAATTATTGTTAATCGACTATCAAAGAACTATCGATATTCGACTTATCGTAAACCTATCGATAGCACTGTCGACGGTTTGATAGTTTTGCGGCACTAGTAGTTTGCGTCGCTCCCTCTTTTCTTTTTCTCGATTTTTTTCTTTTTTTCATATTGGGACATTATTTGAGCCCAAGCACCTACCATCCCAACTTTGGTTCAGCTTTCAGTGATGACGAAGACGGGAGTTTGAGCGAAGTGGGGAGGAAGGGAGGCGAGCTGAGTGGTGCGGCAACTGTGTTAGCTTCTGCATGCGAATACTGCTACAAACTATACCTGTTTTCACCTCAAGAACCATAGGAAAAAAAGTCCGTTTCTGCGGATGATTACTAATTTTCACCTTTAGGTGGAGATTTAAGATACAATTAGTAGCATTTTGGAGTGGATACACGTTGTCTTATCAAGGAGTACACGTTTCAAACGCCAAAAGCATCGCCTGTGCCTCCAACAACCAAATCTGGCGAGAACTATTTCGCGTGGCGTATGAACAATGCGCAAAACTTACTGTTTTCTTGAGGTGAAACGGGTATAGTGGTGCAAAACTATCGATAGTACTATCGATGGTATTGATAGTCGCCAGATATTTGACTATCGATAGTAAAAAGACTCGATAGTCGACTACCGAAAACTATAGATAGTCGACTATCGATAGTTCTGCGAACGCTATCGATAGTTCTGGATAATGATCTATCGATAGTATCGATAGTCAATTTATCGATAGTTTTGCATCACTAGCGTGCGGTCATGTATCTCTACTGCATGATGTACGTTAAAGATCCCATGCTAGCGATGGTACTACACTGACTAAATTTCTTATCTATAGCGGAGACATTGTACATCCACTAGGGTTGACTAACTTACGCTCTCTAACACTACTATTTTTACATTTTGTGTTGGGCTCTGCTGATTGCACGCAATGTTGAAACTAACAATGTTGCTCTTTGTCGTGCAGAGGAGCTGACCGCAATGTTTGAGAAGAGTGGCTTCTTGGAAGAGATGAACCACCTCGATCGGAGGCTCCAGGTGAACCGTGGCAAGCTTCTCCAGATGTTCAGGGTCTGGATCCAGGCTCGCTTCCGAAAGCCCACTGCTCCCAGCTGACCCTGACCAGGGAGATTAACTGCTATCCAAATAAAAGGGACACTCTCCGCTTATTTTTTGCTGTTCTTTTTGCACATTTTCTATACTACGTCCTGCTTTACGATGGACTGTAGAGGACGCTACAGCCATCAAAGACAGTGCAATGCCGAGTGCCTGCGTGATCTTCGGGGACTTGTGCAACCATACACTGGGCAGATAGTTCTGTGATACATGCACAGGACTGGATTTGCTGGGATGGCTTATAGTGTCTGCTGCAGTCTATCATAAGGTGAAATGGAGTACAGCAATCTGCAGATGACCAGAATCATCCATTTGGGAGAAACAAAATAGTATGATATAAACTCTACCTAAAAGCTAATGCATTGTCAGTAACAACAAAGCAACATTGTCTAGGAATTGCATGTAGCTTGCCGACTAAATACAAGAATGTTCTGTTTTCTGTGTAATAGGACTTCTAAAATTTAAGGGTGGTTCTGGCACCAAGCACATGCCGTGTGGGAAAAAAAGATTTGTAAAAACATGACTGCAACTTTTCTTTTCTTTTTACTGGAAGGTTGATGAGAGCTTAGATAAAAAATAAACTTATTTGGTTAGGTTACCTTTTTTGTTCGTTGTAGGTTGCATTGGAAAACTTAGCATATTCCTGGGCGAAGGCACTTCTTTATTCTACAGAAAAGAGAGGGCGCTCGCTATCCGAACCAGATCTAATGAAGTATGGGAGCAGCCGCTCTCCCTCCACCCATTTCAATCAATTAAATACAAAACGACCAAAACGACAAAACAAACTGGCACGATGAGGCCGCTGATGCCCTGGGCTTGTAATGCCTCAGTGCTGAACCCAGTGCTGATGCCGATGCGATCCACAACAAAGCAAAGCCGACGAAGCTGACGAAGCCTCACAAACGTGCGTTGCCGTCTAGGACGGTGTCTGTTGGTGAGTGTCGTGGCGTCCGTCCGTGTAACGTGGAAGTGAGTAGGCACCAGAACTACGCGGGTCCTACGGGACGAACCTGGAGCCATGCCCAAATCACGCAGCTCGAAGCGCAGCGACCTGTCGTTCAGCCGTCCGTACAACACCCCGTACGCCGCGCCTTCCTACTCCCAAAGCCCGCAGCTCCAAGCATCCCAGTCCCAGGGTCACCGTCAGCACGGTCAACAGGTCAACTCGAACAAGCCGAAAAGTTCCAACAAGGTGAAAGCGAACCTCAGCATCGCATGCTGGACCTTCCAACACGGCACGGATCCACCGCGGTCCTACTTCTCGCGTCAGCGGTGGGGCAACCAGCGAAGGGTGACAAGAGGCATGCCCGATGACAAGGTCCCGTTGGTCTTCCGCGGCTTCACCATGTCCGCGATGAGCGAACTGTCGGAATCGGCTCACATGAAACCGGACGAGGACTCGGTCTACTGCAAGGACTGCGGTGGTCTGGTCTTGGTGCCCGAAGTCCACGAGGCCTCGCTGTTGCATCGGGAACACACGCGACCGAGGTTTTCGCAGGAGCCTTTCGACAGCCTGGTCGAAGACATGCTGATCAATCCGGAAGACGACGACGAAGAGGGCATTGATTACGAAGGGGAAGGCGACGTAGATGGTGGCGTGTGACAGGGTGCTCAGACAAGTCTCAGACGGCCGTTGTTATCCTTTTGTAAACTTGCAGGTAGACCGAGGGCCTAGGGCCAACCTCGCGGCCAACACGTTGAAGTGGTCGGTCTTGTCACCATTTCATTTACTCTACTCACCCTTGTCTTTTATGCGGTTTGTGTTTTATACGTTGAACTTGGTTCTGCAAGCTGTCAGAAAACGAGCTGATCTCATCCAGCAGTTGACCAAACCAAGGGCCATCTCGCATCGTTGTTCCTAAAATGCCGGACTGTGATTACTAATAGTTAACTGTGTCGCCAGGAACGTGCAACATCGATGAGAATGCCTAAAACGCTTTACTTTAGATGTTTATGATATAAAAAATAATTTTTTATATAGAAGTTTAGGCAGCGGGAAGGGTCGTCTGACATCTCCGCTGTAGATGAGAAATTTAGCCAGTGCGTTTGTGACTGCCAACTTGGGGACTTTAGCGTGCATCATGCAGTTGTCATACACAAACACCTGCCAATTCAGATCAAAATGGGCAGGAGTTGGAATTGAGCTCGGGACGCCTGGGTTCTGCAGCGCGGGTGTTTGTTCCACCTGATCCTAGCTGCAGTGTGCTAACACACCTGGCCACCGAATCTCCGATGGTTCCTGGATAGTGTACGCTATGCGGGTTGTGTAAACAATTCAACTTGGTTTACACCCAGAGTACAAAATGGGAGTGACGGGGAAGAAGCTGCAACGAGGCAGCTTGACAGAGCCCCTGCCTCCTTCATTTGTCAGCTTGGCAGGCGGTGGAATGTTTAGATGCTTTTGATCTGGCTGTGCTTGTATGTGTGCTTTTATTATGATCTTTTCATTCTCCCACTCTTTTAATCTGTTGGTCCACCTACCTCAAGCTCCAAACTGGGAGCAAGCCAGCTGACCTGTGCCATTTATAGGACATTAAATGGATGGTTCGAGGAAACACTCGTGATGCAACGTGTGGTTCTTAGCAGTTCAAAAAGATGACGACTCTTCAAAGAAATGGCAGTGCACGTCCTCAAATACTTTACTAGGGGGAATACATGTCACTCCTCGAGAATACGTAGAAAGAGATGACAACGAAGAACCGCGGAAACAGAGCAGTGGTGCTGTCTTTGCATCCGCGACCTTGTCAACCGTGCAGCATTCCAAGGCGTCGCCTGGTCATGTGCTCTGGCGGCAAGGGACAGGGGTGGGGTGAGATGTGTTGCCAAATGAGACAACTCCACCAGGAGGGGATTTGGTGCGGACGTCGCTCTATCATGCAAATGAGGAGAGAGTCCCGCATTCCCCCTATACACCGTTCACCCCATAGTCGAGACTACGGTGGAAGCTACGTCCTTGCTGCATCAGTCGTACGCCTCTCTTTCGCGACGTCGTCATGCTCCCGCCCACACCCACTTGCAAAGAGCCGGGTCAGGTGATAAGAGGAAGGCGGCTGATTGGTCCGATGTGCACGTAATTGCCACTATAGTCTAGGCTTACGGAGTAAAGCATCCGACATCCTTTTGGTCCCTAGTATTTTTTTCATTCCATTAAATTTCTTTCTACTAGTTCGGTGTGCTTGCTTAGAACAGCATTTCAGTCGCCTGCTGTCCTGGATGCCTTCATTTGAAACTCGCTTTGTTCCGACACTTTCTTGAATGTGCTCTTGTTTGGAGATAAGCTTATACTCTGTTCACCCCCAAGCTGACAGCGCAGTGGATCACGCTCCTGCCCATACTCTTCACAGCGGCGTGGGGGCGGGTGATTGGTCCGGCAAGCGTGTAGCTTGCCTGCTTCCAATGCACTGCCAGCTCAAGGGTGAGCAGAGTATAGTTGGGATGTTGCGAATTTTTGTGACAAAGGGGAAAAAAAGAAGTAGGTTGATAACTCATATTTTTGCACCGTTCGTTGCTTAGGTTCACTTGCGACTGGCTGCGTCTTATTCTGGTAGTCTGATGCTGGCCTGTGCTGCCAGCAATCTAACGCCGCTGGATGCACCCAACATAAGGACTGCAGCTAGCTGGTAACTTTCCTCCTTGCAGGGGATTGGCAGTATTGGTTCTTGTTTACATGAACCCGGATTTTGTTTTCAAATGGACGGGCTACTTTTATAGAAGTGCGATCATAGCGTTTAAATTGATGGGTAAGAGAGGTGATTGAGTCAGGCTTCAGTTGCTTTGTGGGAGATAAGTGTGCGATAAAGCTGCAGGCTTCCGAAGTAGAAAACGAAAATCTACCGCAGCCGAAAGCCACCTCAAGTTGCTATGGGTAATTTACGATGATGCTCCAATGAGGCAATGGCATGGGAAAGAAATAAGTCCAATTCCCTAATGCCAGCTTCGTTTCTGGGATCCCATTAGCTACTTTGCTGCTTCATACAAAAGATATGCAAGGGGCTTGCATTCTCGTAAAAGAGCAACCTCGGCAAACTCTTTACAGAAATACTAGTGAAATAAGCCAAACAAAAAAGTTGAATTCTTCTCGTATTTTCGCTTTCAAGAAAAAAACGGCATCCGAAGCAACAACTGGCCATCGGTGATGGCTGGCGCTATGAAATAAAACATTTTGAAAATATATTTATTTTTGCAAAACCCACAGCCACCAACATACAAACAATATCCACACTCACTTTTTTTTTTTTTTTGCATGTGGGAGCAACAGTTGCCAACTTACATTTGAGGTTGATTGCACAAACTTCAACTATCTCGACTTCATAAATCGACAATACCATCGTTCCTTAGAAATATAAAGCGAATTAAACAAACTCGAGGGTATGAAAATACATGTCGCACTGCAGTCCTGCTGCGCCATCTATCGCAACATTTGCATACAGCCTTGTTATATATCCCCCCCCCCTAGACACTAACAACTCCTCCCCCGGGTAGTGTAAGTTCGTCTGCTTCTTTGCAGGGGGTTGTGGTAGACGTCAGAATGTCGAGCTCTGATTGGCTCTGATTGAAGGATAGTGGGTAGAACTCAAGGCAGCTTGCTTTGAGGTCTACCCACCAGTGGCGTAGTAACTGGGGGCCGGGGCCGTGGGCCCCGGGTACCAGGAGTCTTAGTCACGAGGGGGGGGGTGCCACTTATGGCGGCAATCCCCCCCGGCTTGACTGGTTCGTAAGTGGCAAAGGATGTGTAGACGCATGATGTCACCACTCTTCCATCATGAACGTGTCTGGTGCAGAGTCACAAATTGGCTTGCCTCGCGCAAAGTCATCGTGCACCGGCGGAAAAAACAAGCGCGGAAAATGCGGGAGCACTCGAGAAAGAGCTGTGCCCGGGCACGCCGAGCCAACGCCACCTACTCTACGCTAAACCCAGCGCAACACGACGCGGCTTGCGCCGACCACGACCGGACTGCGCCGAGACAGCAAGAGAAGGCGCCGACGAAGAAGAAAGAAATCACACGAAGGTCTTACACGAAGGGAGTCGCGGGAGGGGGTAAACGTGTTGGGTAAACTCTCAACGTGTCGTCTCCCTTACCCCGGACTCGCACCCATGGCTGTCCACCCGTGCACGGCACCGCACCACGCGCCGAAGGGGAAATGCCGAGAGGAGGTGCTGGCGAAAGGCTTCTGCTCAGCAAGCTCCCTCGCTCTCTGACCCCGCCGTAAGTTCTAGAAGCGCGTCGTCGCCGTCGGGAGGCGCTCACAATGTAGTGTTCTGGCAAGTGAATTCGCAATGTGGCGGCGACGGCGTTTCCCTGTTGCCACAGCGTGCCATGACTGGAGACCGTCGAGCTTCCGGAAATCTGCGTATACGGACTGGCTTCAGCGCCGCAGTGTACCGTATGCCAACGATTGTTTGATTGCATTACTTTCCATTTTAAGGCGTGCGGTTTAGAGGCTCGTTTTAGCGACAACATCTTGCCGAATTGCCTCGAAACTCTGTTTAGAGAAAATGGCGGCTGCCGGCATGCTGTTGCTTGCCGAATCGTTAGCGGTAAACCCTTGGCAGTGCACGCTCGAGCTTGATATTATATCATATTTTCCCGGAGCGATACCGAGGGTGACCACAAGGTCTGTTTGGAAGCCTAGCTTGCCGCCGCGTACAGACCGCATTTCTCTAAACTGAGCCTTCACGTTCTCTGAACCAGAGGTGTGCGTCGATTTTCTGCGTCATTGAGCCTGCTTCTATAGTACTTGAGACCGAGGAAACGCTTCGGACATTGACACCAAGCCTCACTGAAGTTTATGACGAGGTTCACCGGTCATAATGACGAAATCGTTATGGAGATCATCCGACTGCGAAGGCACCTGAAAGCCGCTGGGAAGCATCCTAATGAGACAAAAACTTGGAATGCAAAGCAGTTTCTAGAATTTATTGCCAAATGGAGCTTTTTCGAGACCCTTCCAAACCTGACTGTTATATTTCGCTTGTTCCTCACCATTTGTGTTTCCGTTGCCTCATGCGAAAGGAACTTTTCCAAGCTAAAGCTAATCAAAACATCTTTGCGCTCCACCATGAGCAATGAAATGCTCTGAAACCTGTCGATACTGTCCATAGAAAAAGAACTGTCAAAAACATAAATTTTACAACAGTAATCAATAACTTTGCAGAAGCCAAGTTGTCGGCGAAAGAACTTATGAAGAAATGGAATGTTCAGCTTTCGTGACACAAATGCTCAATATAAAAAAAAATAAAAACTTCATGTGTCCTCATTATGTGTACATAGTTAAATAAAAAAGTTGGCAGAACCCATCCTTTGGGAATGATTATCTACGTTAATGCGAATAGCATCAAACGGTGCGGAGTTATGCGCGTTCGTCAGGTGGCCGGCACACTCTAGATACGCCAGCCCACTCTTGAGGCGATTCTAAATTTGTTGACACTTTCACAGCCCTGCGCACGATCTCCGCAGCCCAGCACGTGCATTTGTGTCACTTAGGAAGGCGAGCAAAGCACGCGCCATACGCACAAACACTCAAAATGGTACCGACCAGACTTTCTGGCGTCTCAGCTAGTCTCAACCAACGGTACTCTAAACGGTTGTTTATATCTTTACCATAGGACGCGCTTTACAGCGCTGTCACAGCTACTGGTGCGCGCGCGTTCCATGCACGAGGGCTCATTCCGCTCTCGTGAGGCTGAGCACGGTCGCTACATCACCCTCTCCCGAGCGCGGGAGAGGGTGAGCTAGCGGCCGTGCTCAGCCTCAC
Source organism: Ixodes ricinus (assembly GCA_037355805.1). Classification (NCBI taxonomy): domain Eukaryota; kingdom Metazoa; phylum Arthropoda; class Arachnida; order Ixodida; family Ixodidae; genus Ixodes; species Ixodes ricinus. The sequence continues at coordinate 74,544 of JAZHYW010032054.1, read as the reverse complement.
GAGAGCGGAATGAGCCCTCGTGGCATGGAACGCGCGCGCACCGGTAGCTGTGACAGCGCTGTAAAGCGCGTCCTATGGTAAAGATATAAACAACCGTTTAGAGTGCATTGAATGACTGCCTTCATAGCTCTGTGGTTAGCGCGTCTGCCTGCTGATCAAAGGGTCAACGGTTCGAATCCCAGCCGGCGCCGGTCTTTTTTATTTATTTATCGACCCGCGGCGTAAGAGGTTAGATAGCCAGATAGATAGATAGATAGATACATAGACGAAAAGTGCGTGAAGTATCCAAAGAATGCTATTCGCATTAAAAAAACACTGTTTGCTGGCTAACCCTGTATTTATTATTTCATTATCGCTGCGTGACCTCGCGTCGCGGTTATGGCTTTTAGCTTTGCGGTCTTGGGGAGCGTGGGGGGGGGGGGTGACAAAAGACCTAAGGGCCCCGGGTGCCAGATGGTCTAGCTACGCCACTGCTACCCACTATCCTTCAATCAGAGCGAGCTCGGCATTCTGACGTCACCACAACCCCTGCAAAGAAGCAGACGAACTTGCGCTCCGCATACTCTGTGTCACCTTATGACGGACTGCAGCGGATGCTACGAGCCATCAGGGCCAAAACGGTGAAGCACAGCTAAACGCGGTGCTTGTGGTCGCATGGTATGTTCACAGGGCTGGAGTGGCTGGGATGGCTCACAGCGCCCGCTGCAGTCCACTGTAAGCTGGAACAAAGTACTACAGCGAAAATTGCGGTTCCGCCATTTTCCTGCATTAAAACATGGAGCACCTAGTATAGTTGTAACGCCTAAACTTTATTCACCAACGTAACATTTATAATATGGTTCCGCAATGAACTTTCGATTGAGCATTTATTGCATTGAAGAAATAAAATCTCATACAGGAAGTATCCAACACCTGGCCCGACTGACAGGACTTGAAATTTGTGGCACTTGCATCGAATCCAACATGCAGCGAGAGTCAATTACGACAGCTCACACAACGTGCACAAATGCCAGTGAAATAAACTGCCTGTAACAAGTTTTTACGGTAAACAACACGTCTCATTTGTTCAGAATGTATTATACAATGTGCAAGTACATCTTCAAAGTGAACCCTAAAACAAACCCCACAAGGATTCACAAGAAAAAAATCAGCAGAACCCATCCTTTGGGAATGATTATCTACGTTAATGCGAATAGCATCAAACGGTGCGGAGTTATGCGCGTTCGTCAGGTGGCCGGCACACTCTAGATACGCCAGCCCACTCTTGAGGCGATTCTAAATTTGTTGACACTTTCACAGCCCTGCGCACGATCTCCGCAGCCCAGCACGTGCGTTTGTGTCACTTAGGAAGGCGAGCAAAGCACGCGCCATACGCACAAACACTCAAAATGGTACCGACCAGACTTTCTGGCGTCTCAGCTAGTCTCAACTAACGGGAGAGGGTGAGCACGGCCGCTAGCTCACCCTCTCCCGCGCTCGGGGAGAGGGTGATGTAGCGGCCGTGCTCAGCCTCACGAGAGCGGAATGAGCCCTCGTGCATGGAACGCGCGCGCACCGGTAGCTGTGACAGCGCTGTAAAGCGCGTCCTATGGTAAAGATATAAACAACCGATTAGAGTGCGTTGAATGACTGCCTTCATAGCTCTGTGGTTAGCGCGTCTGCCTGCTGATCAAAGGGTCAACGGTTCGAATCCCAGCCGGCGCCGGTCTTTTTTATTTATTTATCGACCCGCGGCGTAAGAGGTTAGATAGCCAGATAGATACATAGATAGACGAAAAGTGCGTGAAGTATCCAAAGAATGCTATTCGCATTAAAAAAAGAAAAGGTGTCTCTAACATTAATGATTTGCTTCAAATATATTGGCATTTCCTATGCATCATCACCAAGGTTCCATGTTTTCATGGTTTATTTTGCTAAAATAAAATTTTTTAAAAAGTTTGACGAGGTTGTTTATGCCAATGACCCTAGCAAAAATATCCCAGTACTGATAAGAGTGAGAAACTAAGGTAAGAGGTGTGCTTCCCAAAGAAAGCATCAGCCTTGCAGACGGTTCACTGCGAGCTGTGTTCCGAATCAACACTCGACAACACAAAAAAAATCACTTCCCACGAAGTCTCATTCAAAGACGGCTCCCATTCGGGGGTTTTCAAGTTCCCTCGATTTTAATAAAGCCCGCTTGGGGGATACTTTTCGGGGTTTATCGGTATATACCGAAAACACAGAACCCTAGTCGTAACCCTTGGTCAATAAATCGCGCTTTTCTTACGTTCGTCGAAGCAGGTTGCCTTCCTCCACAAACTGCAAGGCACATTTCCACCCGGTGAAGGACCCACCCACCATATCACTCCTGATACGATACCCAGAATGTGTCTGACTGGTGCATTTAGCGTCCTTTACCGCCCAAGCATCGAAAGTGGTCCCAAAGTGGCAACAGATGACGTTGCAAAAGCCGGAGTGTCACGCTGTCCGGCGCCACAATCTCGCCGGGCAGTCGGTCGTAGAAGCTTCCGGCAAAAGGAGGAGTCCCAACCCCTGCTGTAGAAGCTTCCGTGGATTGTCAGGCTCGAGAGCAATCTGCAGTAGAACAGGCACGTACCGCAACCACCTCCGCTGCTCCGTTCACCGCCAGGGTTGTGCCAGGCAACGGCGTGACACTTCCGGGATGTCACCGGGCGGAAATTCAAGGACCACTTTTGAGGACGCGGTGAACACGCCAGTCGAAGACGCTCCGGGCGTCGTACCTCGGACACCACGAACGCCACATGCGGTCACACCGAGATGCTGCCTTCCCTGAAGGACGTCTTCCCGATCAGGCAGTTGATGAGGACACTGTGTCCGTCAGCGTAGAGCTTGAGCGCCTTCCTGTAGACGTCCTGCATCCTGTCGTCGTCGGCGTCCGACAGGAGGACCCCGCGCGCACCCAAACCCTCGACGGCTTGGTGGTAGTTGAGGTACTGCAACGCAACTGAGAATCACGATTGGTTGGCAGAGCTTTACAAAAAAGATGCGTCTAAGGGCTGGGAATCTCGAGGAAAGTGTTAAGGGAGACAGCCCCTGGGAGGGTCAACTTTTTGAACCCTTGGCTTAAAATTAATGTGAAAGTTACAGGGTAGGCTGGTGGCCATGCTTGAGGGTGCATAACAGAATTTCAGGTCCTGTCTGTTAAGTGGGAAGGAAATTAGGGCAGCTTCCATCAGCAACACCCCTACATTGTTTAGTTTATCTATCGTCGGAAAACTATCACAATATTTAAGATTTTTATTCGCTAGATATGTAGCAGAATGCCTAGGGGGTGCACCTATGGAAAGTTTTTTTGTAAGAAGTCAATGATTTCTATCAATTTTCTCTTCTGCAAAATTGGTCAACTTTTTGGTCTTCTGTGTCTCCGACAAAATGTCAACGTTTTTATAAAAGACATCCGTAAAGTGACAAACAAACTCCATAGGCGCATTCCTTGTTAAATTTCAGTCAGGAAAAGTGAAGAACGAGCCTTCCCTGTATTGCCATTATCAAACGATAGATTGACTAAAATGGAATTTATACCAAAAAGTGGAGACGGAGAAAAATGTGTTCAAAGTGCTCCAAACCCTGCCTTTTCTTTAGCTTTGGTGGACAGAAAATAATTTATAAAAAATTAACTATGCAGTGTAAACTAGTGAAAATTTCTGCGAATACTCTCTGGATGTAGATAGATGTAAATATGTAATTTTCAAAATCAATGTTTTTTGCAGAATTCTTTTTTCTCAGGGTAGTGTCTCCCCTTTAGTGGTGCCACAAAAAAAGAAAACAGTAGCGAAATGTGTAACACGAATTTGAGAAGGAAACCTATGCAAAAGAACGAAATTCCAAAGGTTCCCCAACTAGAGTCGAACTAAGGACCCTGAGATTCTGAAGCCAACACACTACAACTGAGCCGAGGGGGAGGCTTGCGAAGCGATTGTTACTTTGCTACGCCAAGGGAAGCAGGCCGGTAAATGTGTGGCCATATCATGTGGACTTGATATTGGAGAAATGATTCAAAACAGCTATGGGAGAGTGGAGAGCAGCGGCGTAGACTTTCCATTTTCCTCGGGGAGAGGGGGGGGGCAGGCCGAGAAGTTCTTTGGGGGGGGGGGTCCACGCAAGCGGAAAGGCACCCCCCCTCCCCCGGAAGCACGCTGAGATTCCATTTTTCATGTATTTTGTCAAAAAAGGCAACGTGGGCATTATTTTGTTTACATGCCACTACTAGAAACCTCGTTACATGCCACGTAAACAGCGTCTCGGTAAGGATCAGGACCTGGGCCCAGGGGGGGCATGAGCCCCGATGCCCCCCCATAGTCTACGCCTATGGTGGAGAGGCATATAGGTGATCGCATGAAAATACTATTATACAAACATATCAGGTGATCCCGACTTTATACCACGAGAGAACATAGAAAAACATTCTGCGTATACCAACCTTATCCGTAAGATCAAGGTAAAAAGCATGCAGGTCTAATCAAATATATAACCATAATCATGACTAATCACCATTTATAAATACTGTAAGCACTTCTGTCAGGAAACAAGGCCCATGCGTCTTATTTCTCACAGAGCATGCATCTAGCCAATCATTAAAATGCACAAAAGAAGCATAGCGGTCGAGGAAGCGAAGACAATGACCGTAATGCTTTACATGCCTGATATCCAGCCCAGACGGCAATTCTTGGAATCGAGACTTTGTAGGGAATTGCAGAGAAGGTGCCGTGTAACTGAGATTTCAGTTGCACGTTTAGTAAAAATCTCAAAAACGTAAACATCATTATTTTTTTTTGCTGGGGCATGCCAGAAGATTGTTGTCAATGCAACTCGTAAATTTCCGAATTTTTTATTTTTTTATTTTTAAGATTAGGGGTTGGAAAATTGCTTGAGCTTTCTTGGCTCTGACTTGACTGCTCCACAATCTTGTCACACAGTGGAGTAAACATTTGGTCACCGGTGCTCGAATGGTCCTCAAGAAATCTTCCTTTCAAGCACTTGATGGCGTCCGATTCATTCGATGTATGGATGTGCATGTTCCATAAAAAAGTTGGTTAATTGGTTCGTGCCCTGCGTCCTTTACATCACAGAATTTAGGTACTCCCAAAATCACAGCTGAAGCTAATCGAGAAAAAAAAAAATTGACCTAAAGCAACTCCAACAATTGAATGCGACCGAAATTAAATTCTCTACGGAAACCAAATGCGTGAGAAAAAGTATTAGTTGTCGTGCACGTTGAAAACTGTAGAGGATGCGGTCCTCCATGATTTTGTGACGCACTGGCCACCCTGTGCCAGCTTCTGTTCATACACTGCAGCAGCTAAATAAACCTTGTCCTTCTGATCCTGGCACGCGGGTGTCGCGTCTCGACTCTCAACAGAAACGTTTTTAGATGCAGTCTTCACCGTTCATTGCAGAAGTGCAAAGAACCACCGCATTCAGAGGTTGCAAAATGTACATAAAAACAATTTTATTTTAGAGATTAATTGAGAGTTTTAAACTTTGTCTTCTCCTGTAGGGACAAGCCACATGCAAGACACTTGACATTTGTTTCATGCACCCTAAAAGAAAATAGAAGAAAAAAGGAAAGATGAGACTGGCCAAGAGAAGAAGTTGTGTGCTTAAGGCACATGCAGCAAGGGAGAACAAAGATGACTTTTTTGAAACCCTCACATGCTAAGTAAGATGGCTGAACCTTGGTGTTTTCGACCGGGCATTCTTGGTGCTCACTCAAAACACAAGAGAATGATCTCTAAATTCTGTAAAAAGTTCATAGTGGCTGCTTGTTTGGTCATAGGTACTTCCCCGGTACTGCATGACATATACTGAAGTGACTGATGAAGTAGATTTCATATTCCACTCTGCTGTACCTCTAGTAAGACGGTGCTCCGTCACCACAGGTGAACCAATCACACAGTGAGCCGGTAACGAGCCACGAAATCAATGCCCATTCGAGGTATGAAAAGAGTCGGAAGGAAAGGGAAAGGGAGTTTGAATTCCAAAAAGGTCTCAAAGTGAGCGCTCCAACTCACGGCGAGGCCGCAGGCCACGTTACTCTTGAACATCTTGACTTGTTCCCGCTGAGATCTGCATCCAACAGGCGTCGTTGCCCACCACGGCTATCACGGGAGTCTGCAAAAAAAAAGCAGCGAAGACAACAATGAAGTTTCCAGAAGCAAGCCTAAGGGCTACCCATGCACACGAGCTACCAGCACGTCTTGTTTAGTGCATCACTCAACCTACCAAGTTAGTATGCATGGTACATAAATTTTATCCCTACCAGAAAAAAAAAAAAGTCCCTGAAGGCAGGGTTGTACATATGTGTCTCAGCACTGAGATAACGCAAAGTTGGCGCTTTGTCTCGGGCGCTGAGTTATAGTGCTGTGGTTAATGTGCGTAACAGGTTTTGAAACACTTGCTTTGGCATATTCAGAAACAGTCATTTTCAATTCTTTACCAAATTAAAGCCTTCTTTCGTGAAAGAATTATCCTTTAAAGGAACATCAAACTAAAAATTCAGGTCGAGGAAGGTCTGAAAATAGTACACACTTTGAAGCTCGCATAAAATAATCATACCCGTCTTGCAAAAGATTGTTTAAAAGTAAAAATAAACTGACGCTTAATTTGTCTCATAAAACTCTTCCCAGTGTTTGGCAATGAATACAAAGTTGATATAGAGCAAGCGAGTATAGCTCATTAAAGTTATTCATCCTGAAGTTTGAGATTAAAAAAAAAAACAAGCAGAAGGACATGCTGCACTCTTTTTTTTCTCTTGTTTTCATTTGTCTTGGGTATCAATTTGTGTGTTGTAAAAGTACTTCACTTAACAGCAACCTGCCAAAGTCTGCATATACTTCTGTGTGCATGGTAGAGTTTGCAACATACGCAGCTTATAGAAGAACTTCTGGACGTTGTGGTGTTTAAATCGATAGCAACTTTATGTACACTATTTACAGTCAGAAAAGGGACATCGTAGCTAGGCGAAAAACGGTCGGAGCCGGCCTGCCCGCTGCTCCGCTGCTCGTGAAATCGTCAGTCGATCTCCCGTGCCCTGGCTTGTTCTGTCCGCTGTTTCGTCGTCTTCTAGACCGGAGTGGAAGCTTTTGCACAGCCACACTGAGGAACGGGGATTCAAACTTTGCTCAGTTTAGCTCAGCAACTTTGAAACGGTCGCCTTTCCGCCAGCTGACGCAAGATGTGCGGTAGTTTTCTTTTTGGTTTGTAGGCGCAAGTTTGCCTCATTAAACATTCATCTTCAGTTCCGAGTTCATCTTTTCTTTCTATCGGTGACAATCACTGTAGTAGATCCAGGAGAGCCAAAAATCAGCCGTGTCATAGATAAGACTCGACCGTAAAGCCACAATGACCAAGACTTACGTGGGTTATACAAAAAAGGAGGTAGCTCTCTTCCGCTCCCTCATAAAATTATGGCCAACTGCTACGCAATTGTATTGCATGGGTGAAACATTTAAGCATCACAAACATTTAGCGATACTCTGAGTTTCACGTATCCAACTCAACTGCCTCGATAGTTGCTCCTAGAATAAAGCGACACTACCGCTAATCGGGCCGATAAACCTGAGCGATCTTCCTAGGCCTTCCATACTCTCAAGCTCCTCTCCCTCAAGGCCCATACGCACATTCGCGTTTGAGCGCGGTGCGTTCCCGTAGCGGCGAGCGGACGCGTTGCGTTGCAGAAGAGCGCTTGCGCCAAACTTGTACGCACAGTTGCGTTGACACGCAGTCAACCGCAGTCAAGAGCCAATAAGAACGCGCTATTGTTGCTAGCGGCTTACCAATAGTAAGCAAAATCCAAGGCAACATGGCGGCGCACAGCCACAGCGTCGAAGTGTTCGATCTTGGGACAATCCCGCTGGCTTCCCGACGTTTTGTCAAGCTTGAACCATTGCAGCCTTGGAAAATACAATCCCCACCGCTCCCCAAAAACGGAAAAGCAAGTTCTGTGAGCGGAGAACCGGATACGTCTCGCCGAGTCGGCCGACTGGCGCGAGCCGGCGCGAGCGAACACGTCACCCTCCTCTCCTCTCTCGGCTTCTGATTGGTCGAACGCACCGCAACGCTTCGGAAAGTTGAGCGAGTCTCTACTCGCTGCGTCACGCTGCGGAGCGTTGTGGGAAGGCGCGCGTCGCTCCGCAAGCGACCGCTCCTGGCCGCAAGGACGCCGCAACGCACTCAAACGCGTTCAAACGCGAATGTGCGTATGGGCCTTCAGTGTGCACAGGTGGTCAAGCCCCTCCTCACCTACCCCTCCGGTCACGTGATTTCCCCGTCGACCAATCAGTGTCGAGCTTCACGAAAATGCGGAGCAACTAGCCAAAGAACGTTTCACATTAAAAGATTGCGCAGCCGATTGGTTAAACGTACTATGGTAAGAACCCAGACTTGGCGCAGACTAGAGGGTAACTTGAATTATGAGTCGGCCCACCCTCCTAAGTGGTCAGACCAAAACAAAATGCCATTGTTAACCTTACCACACGCCCAAGAAGAAGGCAGTGCACATCCTCAAAGTGAAGGGACAAGAATGAATATTCACCCACCTTATGCCGCACGAAGGTGTCGAACTCGAGCATGGAGTATCCGAGGGAACCGTCTCCGTAGATGATGAAGACGGGCGCCTCGGGCCGGCACAACTTGGCGCCCAGGGCAAAGCCGCCCCCGACGCCTAGAGTCCCAAACGCGCCCGGGTCCAGCCACTGGAGCGGACCCCGGGTCTGGATCCCAGCAAACGAAATTAGGACTTCGTAACCATCAAGACAAACGTGAGTCAGTGGAAAGAAAAAGAGTGTTACTTATAAACGGGATTATGTGTATTCGGTGTATGCCGATAGGCTCAAGAAATCAACCCCTCAACCAATTTGATAAAAATCAAGGGTAAAAGCAAACAAAAAAAGGTAGAGCCCTTCCACTTTACGTGAAGATGGAGGACCAGTGAAGCTCTTATCTTTATAACGTCCAGGACGATGCCTAGAGGACGACGTCTAGGACGACCTCAAGAATAATTTCTACGACGACCTCGAGGACAACTTCTCGGACGACCTCAAGGACAACTTCTAGGGCGACCTCGAGAACGACGCCTAGGACGACCTCAAGGATGACTTCTAGGACAACCTCTAGGACGACCTCAAGGAAGACTTCTAGGACGACCTCAAGGACGACGTTCTGGGACGACCTCAAGGAAGACTTCCAGGACAACCTCTAGGACGAGCTCAAGGACGACGTCTAGGACGAATTCAAGGAAGACTTCTAGGACAACCTCTAGGACGACCTGAAGGACGAGCGTCTAGGACGACCTCAAGGAAGACTTCTAGGACAACCTCTAGGACGACCTCAAGGACGACGTCTAGGACGACCTCAAGGAAGACTTCTAGGACGACCTCAAGGACGACGCCTAGAGAGATTGAGCCTTTTCACCAGAGTGGAAGGGCTGGAAAGGTTGCCACCATCTATGAGCGACAACAACCAGAAAACCGGCAAGCCAGTTGTCTGGTTGCCGCTGTCGCTCATAAATGGCGGCAGCTGTCCAGAGTTTTGTGTCGACATTAGCTTGCCCGCGGACACAATACTGGGGAAACTAGCCCTTAACAGCTCCGCTGTAAAATCCGAATCGGAGTTATCTTTGAATGAGGAAAACCCAGGCTTCGTGGGAAGAAGCCTTTGTCTAGGACTTTATTTTACATCGAACCAGAATGCAGCCCGCACTGAACCGTCTGCGAGGCCGGTGCTTTCTTTGGAAACCACATCTCGTTTCCCTTTCTTATTGGTACCAGGACATTTTCTAAGTGCTAGGGTCATATGCATGTTCCTCGAAGGTTAGGAAATCCCACAGCCGTGTCTCGTTTTCTTCAACGTAAGCCCCAACAGACGCGATTTTCTGTCTGATAAGGAAAGTAGACAACGGAAAAAACAGAACCAATGGGAAACAATAAACATCCCAAAAACACCCCCAAATTAAAAAAAAAAAAGCTTGGAAACATTGAATTTGAATTATGATATCTCTTTCCGATGGATTTTTTTCCTGTTTCGTTGACTGAACCATACACTGATTCCGTTCCACTTTCAGTTCCCAACTAATTTTTGATCCAATTTTCAAAACTGTGATTGTCTGATGAAAAGGGTTTAGCCAATGTTATCCAATCTAATCCTATCCTATGGACTCTAGCGGGTGCGAAGCTTGGAGGTAGGAAGAAGAGGACGCGACATACCGGCTCAGAATTGAATTCGGAACTGAATTCAGAATTAGGCTGCGAGATATGTGCTAAATAACTATAATTTTCACGATAGTGTCTCTCAAATAAAGCTCCAGCTCGGATGGAGACCTTTACAATTAAGACGAAAGTGTCTCCGTCTCAAGTTTATGAATAATCTATATATTACGGTAGCATCAGGATAGATATATCAAGATATCTATTGGCACCTCATTCTCTTCGGACTGGCAATAAGAAAAAGATCCGAGAATTTTTTTAAACATACTGACATTCTAAAATGTTAATTTTTCCCGCAAACAATTAGTGGCTGGAACGTGCAGCCCGACTCACTGGTAGAGCTTCCTAACGTTCAATCTTTTTTTGATGAAATTATGTTACTGCGACTGGTTACAATAAGTCAACGGGAATCGGAAATCACTTATATCCGCTATTTCGTTGCAACCGACTTCGGTTAACGAAGTGCAAAAGGAAATGGGAAATCGTGATCGCTTCGCTGTAGCCACTAGTTCGTTATAACCGACTTCGTTATAAACGGTCTGTACAGTCGTCTGTTTTGACGGTTTACTTTGTTTGGCCTGTGCTTGCTGTTGACCGTGTTCTCATATTATTGTAGTACATATTGGCATGTTTCTCCTGTATGATTGTTATTTTATCTAGTTATGTGTTCACTTTTGTATAATTATTTCCGTCCCCCTACTGTGATGCCCGCCGGGCGATGTAGGTACCAAATAAATAAATGAAGCCAGCCAAACGAGCAAATCCCAAGTGAAGCCGGAAGTAGACGTCTTGGTCGGTGGAAACATTCTCGAGGCAGGGGCGGATATCGGGGAAGGGGAAGGGGGGGGGGGGTGTGACCGCCACTCTCCCTAAGTTCCCCAAGGTCAATATTTTTTAATGAGAAAATTGATATTCATTAGTTAAAAGTTTTGCACTTGGTGACATAGCAAATATTGGGTCAACAAAATAGATCTGGGCAATATTTCGGCCATAACGTCATATCTCAACAAACTGCCACCCCCTCCCCTCACCCCCCCAAGCGTGACCCATAAATTCGCCCCTGCCTCAAAGATGACCAAAAAGGCTGTTGGTGCCAAATCAGCTGTCCTTTCACTCCAATAACGTCCTTTGGTTTTGTTCGTTTTTGGTCATTGTTGGAGACGTGTGCTTCCAAACTAAAAGTTTCCCCCGGCTTCACCTGTGGTGGCGTCCTGCCGCCTCCAAAAGCTCCCTACCTCCATGGTGTGAAGGCCTACCTGAGAATATAGGACGCAGTCCCTACAAAATCACCGCCGTCTGCCACCAGGATGGCATTCTCTGGCAGGACCTCTTCGAGGCTCGCTCAGCACCTTCACGGGATTCAGGTGCTTGTCAGCAGGAGCGCTGGCCGCCTCCCTGCACGACGGAGACCGCAGCACTTAATTAAAATTCACGCTTCAATTCTAATGAAAGTTCCTACAGCAAGCGACAGCTTAAAGGGACACTGACAGGGTATTTATGCTCACCAAGAGTTTTATTTGTACATGACATATGAGAGCCCAACTACCCAGAAAACAATTTACAGCTCGAAATTCGTTTTCTTTCCACCCAAAAACCGCAGATTGAGAACTGGCCAGTTTGAGTCGCATTCACTCTCTTCTTCGTGGTCACATGCCGTTTTCTATGGTTTAGACACAACCACCAAGTGTATTCAAAGTCGTGGGTCATCGAAGGCACACACAATATTAAAAATAGAAAAGAAATATGATACCCATTTTTTGTGGCTTCTAAAAAGCTGCAAATACGTTGACTGGGGAAAAAAAAATTATCACAGCCACGCGACTTCCGCCACCTCTCTCCTCTGTACAGTAAACTTTTGTTAGTTCGACCCCGGTTAATTCGACTTTTCGTTTAATTCAATCATGTTCAAAAGTCCCGGCGAGCGCCCATACATTTCTATGGGAGGAAAAGTCCCATAGTTCGGACTCGGGAAGACTCCGCATCGGATAATTCGTCCCGAGCGAATGCGCGCGGGCTCACATTGCACGGCAGAACGGCAGAAAAACCACCAACGTATGGCGAAACACGGGCCCTTTGCTGCAAAGCCGAACGTGCGCAAATATGCGCCTGCTCCTCTACACCGTTGAGATGGACCGTAGCGAATGACACGAGCCAGTGCAGCCAATCTGGCGTGGAGTAGCGCAGAGAACATAGCACGCGGTCGGGCGGGGAGACAGCGCGTGCTCTCAAAGCGCTTTTCAGTAGCATCGTGTGCGGTCCATCTTGCACGCCAAAAAGCGCAAATTCTTTTTCCTCTTTTTTTTTTTTTTTGCTGTTGACGGTTTGGCTGTTAGGCGCCACGTTCATAAAGCAAAGCTTTCTCAGCGTGCGCTCTCAACGCGCTTTTCTGTAGCATCGTGTGCGGTCCATCTTGCGCGCCGGAAAGCGCGGGTTCTCTTTTCCTTTCCTTTTTTTGTTGTTATTTTTCCCTGTTGCCGACTGTCTGGCTGCTCGGCGCCAAAATCGGCTCGTAAAGCTTTCTTTTTTTGTTTTCTTTCTTTCTTTTTTTTTTTGGTTGTGCGCAATTTTTTAGTGACGTGACTTCTAGTTATGTTGCTCTCCGGAGCATGCTGTTGGACACGCGTTTTAAGCGCATACGACAGCAGACCATCAGTGAGTACTTTGGACAATAAAAGGAAGTGTAATTTTAACCGCTTTTTCTGTCCTTTTTTAATTCGATCATTCGGATAATTCGACCAAATTTCAAGGCGCCGTCGAGGTTGAAAAAACGAAAGTTTACTGTAATTATTCTTCCTCCCCAGTCAAGTTTCGGTTTCGGTTTCGAGCAGTTGCGTTTTTTTACTTGATTAAATATATATGTGACGCTGTAGCAAAATATTGATTTAGTGGTCTTCTGACACCATAATAAATAGCCTGTCAAAAAATAAAAAATAAATTTTGGGGGGTGTCAGTACGGAAACCAAAATTGAAATATTCAAATTTCGTTCAGAAATGAGTCAAGCATGACGGATAATAACCGTAAATGATAATCGCACGTTTGTATTTTGAACGACTGGCTATATTTTTCGTTCCAAACGGTGCACTCGAGCAAGCGCTCGAAGAGAAGCTGAACGGAGAGCGCGATGCGTCATGGGATATCCGGCGCAAACAAAAACAGAAAGAAAAGATTCCCCGCATTCGTGACGTAGCAATGCTGGCGTGGTTATGAGCTTTGCCGTTGGTGGCGTTGTCAGCATTGTGGTGGTGTCAATAGCGTCAACGCGTTACAACCGAGCCGTTCGAAGTACCCGTGGGGTGACGAGCATGTGGCTGGCCCAAGGAGCACGTAGCTTCCACAACACTGTCAGCTTAGGGCTGAACGGGGTGGGAAAAGCAACTTTTGTCCGAGTTTTGAGCGACGGGCTAATCTTCTAGGGGGAGAATGGCTGTATCCGGCTGCACAAACGAGGGTCCGAGAAAGAGGGAGTCCCTCCTTTCCGTCTTCTTGGACTGTTTGGTACAATGCGATTTGTGAGTTGAGGAGGAAAGCTAAGAAGGAAAATGTTGAAATTCCAAAGAGCGGCGCTGCTCCGATGGAACGTGCTACGTCATGACTACGTAGCAAGTTCCCCAACGTTGCTAGATTACCTCCCAAATAGGCTCCACATGCATCCACCAGGTGCACATTGAAAGATTGTTTAATTAGCTTTAAAATTAGTTTGCTTGTGCCTTTCAACGAAAGACTGGTGTTTTTGAGGTTATGCTGCAACATGCAACACATTAAAGCTAAAAAATCGAGCGCTGAAATTTCGTTTTCCTAACCCTTTAAGAAATACAGGGCGTAGCAAGTTTGAGCATCCCATTACCATTCGGCAGCCAATGAGGTTACAGCATCGACCGATAAGAACGCCGAAGAACGGATCAAGGAGCATGAATGCAACAAGCCACACCCTTTGTTCTTAAAGGACACATGCAAAGGAAAAAAACATTTTTTTTAAACAGCCTAGATGGAAAAAGTATGTTATAAAACGAATTTACAAAGAAGAAAGAAAATTTTTAGAGCTATATTTACGGCGCAAAACGAATTTGTAGTTGGCGGCCGCGGGAGCCGCCGCTGGTCACGTGGTAGACCTGTGCGTCGCCGCCGCCGCACGCTGAGCGTTTTGCGCCGCTGCTTCAACGCGTTTCTCCACGCCGCCGTCGCCGCCGACGCACAAGTTCCTCTGCTTCGGGCGCCGCCGCCGTCATCTGACCGGCGCACATGTCTATCACGTCTGCTTGCGCTTTTTCAAAAGCTTCATTTGGGCTCTAAAAGTTTCTTATTAATCTTTGTTTTTTGTTGCACCTCAAACGAGGATGAATAAGTAACTTTTCAAGACCATAGGAAGCTTCCGAAAGAGCGCGAGTACCACGTGACAAATGTGTCGCGTCACGTGATAAATATGGGCCACTTTTCCGCGGCGCCCGTGGGCGCCAACTACAAATTCGTATAGCGCCGTAAATATAACTCTAAAAAAAATTATTTTCCGTTGTAAATTCGTTTTATGAATTCCTTTTCCCAACCCGGCTGTTTAAAAAAAAAAGTTTTTTTTCTTTCCATGTGTCTTTTAAGCTCTAAGCGACTATATGTGGAGCGCAAGTTCATCTGCTTCTTTTGCAGGGGTTGTGGTGACGTCAGAAAGACGCCGAGCTTTGATTCGCTCTGAGCGAAGGATAGTGGGTGGACCTCAAAGCAAGCTGCCTTGAGGTTTATTCACTATCCTTCCAATCAGAGCCAATCAGAGCTCGGCGTTCTGACGTCACCACGACCCCTGCAAAAGAAGCAGATGAACTTGCGCTCCGCATAGCAGTTCCACAGACTCCTAGCCGGTGTGACTGGTTTAGACCCAGTATGAATTAAAAAGACGAGCAATCTCGCGTGAATTCATAGTACGGTCACAGAGACGGCTGCGACTTGTTGAGGCGAAGTCGTTGGGCATCGGTGTTGCATTCATGCCACGCGGGGTCTCAACGGCGTAGTCTCTTGGCCTTGTTCTTACGAGCACGTACCTCGCCGCTCTACCTGCGATCGAACGGCAAGATTGGTCGGCGTCTCCGCTGGCGCATCTTTCAGCGTCTCTCACAGCACGCGTGACGCTAGCATGCGGCAACGCCAAGACGCGCGTGTCTGCCACTTCTGCGCTGTAGCCTTCTTGAGCTACGGCGCGTTCGCCACCTGGGGTAGCTTGGGAATAGACTAACGACGACTTGCACTGCCTAGCCAAAGCTTTTAATTTCAACAATTAAATTTTTGAATTAACTAAGAATAATAAAAAGAATTTCCCTCTCGACGTCGCAGCAACTGTGCCCATCTAGCGGGCGCACGATACAAGCGGCGACTGCCAAGGATGCGGCATAGTCCTGTGGTGATGCACCACTTCAGATGCAGCAGATTCAGGTTCCAATCCTCGGAATACCGAGGCGGCAAGAGATATTTTTTCAGCATTTCACGATATCGACAACAGACGCCCTACACCCACCTACGACAACTACAACATCAATGACAACGGACGTAATTTCCAGCGGTAGGAAGAGCCTATAACACCTATCGCTGTGAAAAAAGAATGTAACTTATGTACAGTTGAACCTCGATTTAACGAAGTCACCGGGACCCGCTAATTATTTTGTTAAATCGGGAACTTCGTAAAATCGAGGAAGGGAGAGCTCGTCACATGGGCTGCGCGGGAAATCCGAATTTGTTCGTTAAATCAAGAAATTCGTAAAATCGGCTTTCGTAAAATCGCGGTTCAACTGTATGTCAAAAGGCTCGTTGTAAAGTCGGAGATAATGTCCTAAAGTCGCCGTGGGCGTCATTAAAAATTGTAGTTCTGCAAGCGGTTGAAGTGTGCACTGTGCACGTGATAGCAACTTCATGCTTGCATAATCTAACTTGTTTAAAATAAAATTTTACGCTGCAAAATGAGAATTAGTTCAAAAAAATAACTGCACTCTTTTTATTTAAAAACACTTTGTTCACACTTATAGTCAGCACTCTTCGTTTCCAAGTTCCATATCTTTTTGAAATCGGGGGAGATATAAATTCTATTCTTGAAATATACATTCGAGAAATAATAAAGTTTTTCTTCCAATCAACTTAAAAAAAAAAGGTGCACCTGTTCTTGGAGTCTTTCACATTGTCCAGGTTCCGCAAAGTCTCGAGCCAAGCCGGGTCACACTGGTAGCCAGGAAGGGACTTTCTGAGAGCCGCCAGAAACGTTCCCACATCGGCCTGCACCGCAACTGCGGGCGTCCAGAAGGCGTCGGAATTCTGAAACGTTTTGGACGTGGCGTGCACATCAAATCGTATTGCCCAGCATAGACATCTGCCAGAAAGGAAGCAAGCAAGAGAAGAAAGGTTCTTTTCGGTTTCCACCGATTTCACACCCTTTTCCCACTGGGTCATTGGCAATTTTCGTTTAGAACTAGCGATTGGCCAAAGAATTAAAACATGTAATTCAAATCTCGGCAAATGCCAAATTCCACCAAACCATGCTTCGGCCGATTTGGCCCACCACTACAGTCTGCCGCAGAGTTGAAAGCCTGGATAAGCCCCTTCTGCAACAGACTATAGTTAATGTTGAAAAGCCTGCATATCATCAGAGTATGTCAGCAAGTATACACTAAGGTTCTCAATTTGAGGTTACGAACGGCATGTTAGAAAAGCAGCTAAAGATAATGTATGAGAAATGTGCCCCCTCACTTTCATTACCGTATGGCCACCAGAATTGGTGGACACTTGCCGAGATTTGCCAATCTGTTTACCACATCGGCTCTGCACCAACACGGTCAGGTTTATACCTGCTGTAGCTGTTATCACCTAGTAACACTCTTTGTTTGCTAAATGTGGTGGCATAATAAATGACAAACAGTTTTCTCAATATGATATTTAAAAATGAGAACCTTGCTTGCTGTTAGTTGAGTCTCACTACAACGAAGTTGGCAGGATATGTGAAAGTGCACTCTTGCAATAGTGGTTCGTAGGGTACCGCGAAAGATGTTGAAGACTGTACGAAAGAGAACATGCCTTGTACAGCTGAGCTTTGTTTCTGTTCACGGCAATAATCTTGGACTTCCTGCTGAGAACACGGCCATAGGACAGGCGAAAGTCACACACAGAACCTGTAAAAGGAGAGAAAATTAAGACACCCTGAAATTTAAAAACGGAAATAGTAAGTTTATAATTATTAATCCACTGAGGCCCCGCAATGAAAACGTCTGCGTGTTATAATCAGTGTTGGGTAAAGTACATCTAAAATGTACTTTAAGTAAAGTACAACTAGGTGCAATGTACTTCAAGTAAAGTACTATAAATACAATGTACTTTCAAAGTAAAGTACAAGTATTTTAATACAATCTTTGATGATGCCCTTTCATTTCCCTATTCACGTTTGCAAGTCCGGCTTCAGGGCGCTGCCATCTTGCTCGCTGGGGTGCGCTTGGACACGTCTTAATCTGATTACGAAGCCTTGCTAAGGTGTCATAATCAGATTATGGCCGCTCCCAAGCGCACCCCACTGGGCAAGATGGCGGCACCCTGAGACCGGACTTGCAAACGTGTATACAGTGATTTTTTAACTGGTATGCATTGCCCAGGGGTGATCGGGTGCATGACCTATTTTCAAAAATAGTGGCGAATATTTGATAAAGTCAAGTGGCCACAGAGTAGTTATTTTCAAGAATTGAGCCAAATTCAGAAGTCCCTCTTCTGAATTTGGTGCCGCTTTGCACTGGAGTTTTGCATCCAAGGGTGTTTGTTAAATATATACTAGGAGAGAGCACGACGTCAGTGAGTGTGCAAGCGAGCTGGTGATAATTAATCATAATGTGATACCTGAGATTGAGGTGCGAAAAAATTTAGGAACTTTCAAGTCGAAGGAAAAGACAAAAGAGAATGTCTCAAAACATTCTGACGTTCTCCTCTGTTCTCTTTTTCTTCGACTTGAATGTTTAATTGTTCCGCACCACAGTTTCAGGCGCTATATTATGATTAATTTTGCCCTCATAATATTTTAAACCTCCTCGCTTGCGCTGAACGACCGAGAAGTAGCGAGGGTTCAAAAGCTACTGGAAAGCCGCCCCCAGAACAAGCGGAGCGATGCGTCGTCTGCTCACGTCTCTGCTGAGAGTAGAATATCCCTCCCAGTATTTCTTCCGAGCTGAAAAAGCATCATTTCGTGATACAAATTTAACAAAACCAAATTTGGGGATTGTACTTTGAAGTCGGGAATTGTACTTTCCTCAGAAAGTACCAGAAAAAGTACTTTAGGTAAAGTACAGGTACATACTAAGAGAATGTACTTCAAGTAAAGTACAAGTTTCCTAAATCTACTTGAAGTAGTACTTTAAGTACAATGTACTTAAAGTACTTCCCAACACTGGTTATAATTAGGAATATAAGTTTTCAGTTTAAACTGAAAAAACAATAATAATAATAATAATAATAAGTACTGCATTGAGGTCAGCAGATTGCAATCGGTTATTTCCAATTGGGATGCATATTTACAATTAGTTACTCCACAAGTTCTGAAAGTGGGTTCCTAGGGACCTACTAGGGGTTCACCGCAACCCCCACTTCCTTCAACTGTCCTTGCTCCCAAGTAAAGTTGTTTCCAGTTTAAGCACTGTTTTAGCAGATCTGATGCCACCCACTGATGCATAACTATGAGCCAGAAATTCCATAAATATGCATATAATTTTTTACAATGTATCTAGGCTTCTGCACTACTCTAGTATTGCCTCAATGCTCAGACCCCCCGGCTTGGAGAACTTCTGGGTTATCCCAATTGCAAAAGCATTGTAACATAACGAATCCTACGGTGCTGCTTGTAAGCAAGGTCGCCGCTTGCAACGGGTCATATAGGAACGTCTGGTGCTGCGTTACCCGCAAGCAGGACGACGTCCGCCTGTGCCAGGGCATCCTTGCGGCAGTGCCTCATCTGGATGGGGCTTTTCCGGCCGAGCAGTCCTCTGGCCATGCCTCCGAGAAAGCAGGGAATACCCAGGGCCTGCATCGAATGCCACAGAAGAGTGTCGGCACTGTCAACTCCGGTTTTGCGTCAGCTGTCACCAAACTCAACGAGAACGGCGACTGATGTTTTAAAGGGAAACTGAAGCGGTTTTGTAGTTGAGAAAAAGAAAACTCTCAAATTGTCTTTATTTGGCCTCCAGGATTACAAATATCCAAATTATATTTCAGATTGATGCACTGAGTAGCTACAACAGCACTTTCAAAACGGTGTTGAAGCCCCTCCTTCCCATCACATTTGGTGTCTGGAGGAATCGTGACATATTATACAGAGATGTCAACATTTCCACTCTTTCCACAAGTCTTACCGGGCAGCCAAAACCACTGCACGCGTTCCCTCACAAGCTCGCCGTAACCTCTGGGTTTCGGCTTCCTTGCACCCAGCAGTTGGTTTTTCGGGTTTTTTTGCGTCTATTTATATGTTGGGGTCAAATGGTCGTGATATTCTAATTCAGTGATAAAAAATGCGCGAGGATACACCTCTAACTCGTTTCTTTTCAAGAACCTCTTCAGCATCCCTTTAAGGGTGCTCACGATCTTCACTGTCCTACTTTTTTCGGATGATGTGACCCGTTTTACTTAGAAAGGAACCACCTTGAAGCCCTGGTATGACAGCTGATATTTCACCAAGAGCAGGGGTGAGACAGGTGAAACAAGTTTTGGAGCAATTTTTGGAGCAGAAACATCTGGATTTTGGAGCAGCTTAGGAGAACGAAATTCTCGTTTTGGAGCAGCAGTTTATGCATTTCGGAGCAACTCCGAAGCAGAAAAGTCTTGTTTGGAGAAGATTAGGAGGAGAAAATGTTAGAGCAGCTTATCAGCAATTTTAAATCATAAAAAATCTGATTTAAATAATATAAATCTGATTTTTTTTTATCATTATTTTTTTCACCCTGGTTCCAATAAGTCATCAGCGCCGATACGCACCAATATAAAATATAAAAAGAAAGAAAAAACGGAAAGGGCAAACACGAGTCCAATGCACATAAGATGAGGACAAGAAACACAGGCTTGGTGCAAAGTTACGCTGTGTGCACCAGGTACCCTCAAGCTAGTGCAAGTTAGTGGGCACCAGGTACCTCAGGCTTATCACGAACTGGTGCCAAAGCGCAATTGTAGAGCAAAACTTTTTAAAGCGGTGATTGGAAACATGAACTGGGAACCACGGTTTACTACAGCCAGACATCGATCGGACGCTTGCCAAAAACACGTGCAGATAGAAAAAAAAAAAAAACTCCCCACAAAAGTGAGTTACAAGGTAAATAGTGAATTGGTAGGAAAACTATGAGCAGCATACACGCACAAAATACAGGTGTGACCGATTTATTTGATTGCTCACGCACTAGAAGCACGTGTGTGATAACCGAAAGTACTCACGACGACGGCGCCGTCCATTTTGGCGCGAAGATTACGGACACGATATGAACAATTACACAATGGAGGTTGTTCAATGGCACTTTTAAGAAAAGATTTATTCTCAAAGCGAAGAGAAATACCTAGGTTTGCTCATCTTTATAGCCTGTGTGTCGTACCTCCCGCGGCCCGAGACAGCAAGACCGCGTGACAGCGCACCGGTAGCATCGCAGTCAGAAATGACAGCGTAGTAGTAGGAAAATGGGGAAAATAGCACGTATCATAGGTATAGAAGGGTACAGCTGAAATTTTCGAATCCGGCAGTTGCTTCACCTGTTCTGTTCCCGTGGCAGTGTACTTTACTACGACGAGATTGAATGTTGCCAACCAAGCTCTCGTTTCCCGCTAAATCTAGCGTCGTAACAATCTTTTTTTTTTTTTTTGTTTATGAGTTACTTTTGGCGCAGTGTGGCGCAATTTTGACCGATTTCACATTTTTGGCACAACTAGGCGCAGTAAATTGGGTTTGTATCAAAATGGCGCAATTGGCGCAGATGTCACACCCCTGCAAGAGCCTCTTCGAAACCAGGTGCCTGAGTGAAACATCAGCTGTAGTCTAAGAGCTTCAAGAAGGTTCTTTTTCAAGTTCTCCTAGCAGAGCTTTCACTGCCTGTGAGCTTTGTCTAGGCATCCTCTGTTTTATGCAACGAGATTTCCTTAGAAAACTTTTTTATGCTGGTAGGGTAGGGGTTGAAGAAAGAAAAAAGGGTATGATTTCTCCCACTTATATAAGGGGAACATGATCCAAAGCAAAAGAGCCTGCAGTTGCCTTCACTTAACTGACTGTTAGGGGTACCGTCTTCTGGGGAGTTTCACTTCAAGTGCAAACTTAGCAAAACCACAAGAGCGAGCTCTAGGCTTTGAGCCGTTCCTGCCATAAGGCACCCCTCGTGCAGTCCAAAGATCGTTCAAGGCAACATACTGCGTGCTTGTTTTGCTTGGGCCTCGCTCACACATTGTCCTAGCCATAAGAGGGCGCTATACCACCATGCACTTTAAAGTGTAGACTAAATATAAATACATAGGCACACCTTTATGCGTGCAATAATTTTGTTTTCCAAGTCCAGTGCCCCCCTGTGAATTTAGTGAGTACTGACCTCCAAATCAGCCCTGAGGCTGTCCACGGGATGGGGCGGAGCGTTGACTGACTGCCCAAGATGATGACGGGACGCTTCGGCTCTGGGACAACATCTCCGCACATTTTTGCACTGCGCGGTCGCGTCGAAAGACGAAGGGTGAACGTCGTGGAAGCAGCGGACGCCACACTACACTGCTGAAGTTGGGCAAGCTACAGAATCAGATCGTAATACCCACATCGTCTTTAATTTCGTTAAATAAAAAAAATTTAAAACAAGTTTTGAGGGTTTTGTTTTGGCACGTTTAAGTTGTCCTAACGTATAGCACGAAATTTAATTTCATAATGACTACAAATTTTTAACAAAGTTTCAGATACATCAATTCCTCGTTATAATGAAATACGATTTTTTCGAATGATCTCTTTTATGGAAGTTCAACATGGTCCCAACCGAAATGCACGCATTTTTAACTGGATTATTCGAAGTGTATTGGCACCCGACCATGCTTCTTACGAAGGCCAAGGTGCCGAAAACACCCAATCCTACACGGAGATGCACAAAGACCCTTGAAAGGCAGCGGTGCAAGGCAACGAGTTCTGCCAGAACTCGTCGCGTGCTCCAGTAGCTGTATGTTTAGCTGCATGCGTTCCCTTCTCTGCTAGTCGCCAAACGTCAACATTACCACTTCCCTTCGCCACTTAACAACACCAGGAAAACCTGTGCCTCCGCCTTCGCCGTTACTGCCGCACGCTCTTCCTAACGGCACTGCGGCCCCAAAGCCGTGATCCATGCCCCAGGAGCGAGCGCGGAGAGAACGGCTGGCTTCTGCGGCTCGCGACCTGAGTCGCGCTTACACTGACCACCGACAAGAGGACGCCCGTGCCGCGCGTACATTGCGACGTGAGGATCCTAAGGTGCACGAATGTGCTACAGCTATGCAGAGTGCAGTTTCGTCTGCTTCTTGCGAAGTGGTTGCGTTGACGTCAGCACGCTGAGCTCTGATTGGCTCTGGTTGAAACAACAGTGGGTAGACCTCAAGGCAGCTAGCATTAAGGTCTGCCCACTATCACTTCAATCAGAGTCAATCAGAGCTCAGGCGTCGTTCTGACGGCATTACGACCCCTGCGCAAGAAGCAGGCGGCTTGCTCTCTGCATAGCTTTTACTTCTTCGCACACTGTCGGACAGAAAAGGCACGTTTTTACGGTACTAAGTCTTGCACTAAAATTGAAAGAATAAAATATGGAGGACAACACAGACATGTACTTGAGCTGACAAGTCAAGCAATCTGTTTGGAACACTATGTATTGAGCTGAAGCCAAGAACATGAAACCGATATGGTTATTACTGTTGGGGTGTCAGAATAGCGTAGCGGCAAAACTGTCTACATTGGAAAAGCAGCAAGCTACTAAGGCTTACCTTGCGAAGGTTTTGCGATAGAGTATGGTCACGGGCAGCGGTGAAACGTCGCGTTTCCGGAAGGCCCCGCAAACAGGTTGTGCATGTAATAGTCCAGGTACCTGTAATGGGGAGCATTATGAGATGGACTAAGTTTAGATGAAAATTCGTGGCTGACAGGTTATACTGAGTTGGCCAGCCAGAAAAATGCATGCCAAGGACACACTACATTGGGGAACTTTACGCGATTTCAATCGTGCCATCAAAATGTAAAAGATAACGGCAAGATTTCAGTCACGAAATTGCTGAGAATTTTGTCCGACTGTATTTCTGCTCTGTCACCAGGGACTGAAACCGTAACCGCAACCCAAGCCGAAAACCGTTTAGGATTGAAATTTTTGCGTAACCGTAACCAGAAACGAAACCAATATTTTAATTCAATGTTATCCGTAACTGCAACCATAATGGATTAACCAGTAGCCAATATATTATATCGAGTTCAACATTTTTCTTTCAACAATAACACACGGAACATTAATAATGACCTTGAAATGTCATTGGCATTTGCAGAACAGTACACCGTCTCCACTTTGCTTACTTTCTTCGTGAAAGCAGCCAGGGAAAGGAGCGGGGGAGCGAAAACGAAAGTGTGGGCGCGCGGAGCTGGCGGCAGGTCCGTGTTCCAGGCGGCCAGACTGGCTGGGACAGCGCCGCCGTGGACAGGAGCGCCGGCGGCATGCTTCTTTGCTACGCTCCACTTCAGCTTAACCTAGCAAACGCTGGATTCTACAGGGCTGGTAGGCCAATAAGGGATCCGGAGTGAGGCACCTGATGACTCATCACGGAATCAGAGACTCGCCTGGAGCGCTGTCACCTATTTCACTTCGATGCTCTTATTGGCTTTCATAGAACCACAGATCGTAGGCGTTTGCAGAGCTAACGCTCACATTAACATCTCTGCTGTGGCTAGAGGTCTCTGCAGCTGGGACGATTTCAACAGAACAAGAGCAACAACACAACAGAATGTGACTTTTGAGAGCCAATAGATGTTATTGACGCCGTTCTGAAGCCAATAACGAAGAGCTAACGAAAGCGGCTAGCCAGAGCGTCGGTGGGCGCTCGTTATGCGTCTGGCGAGCAAAAGCTTAGAGGCTCTCGGTTGTTCAACTTTCATGGTATGTGCCCTCTCCATTCCCAAATTATTTTATTGGAGATAATACACAATAATGTGGAAAGTCCAGTTATTTTTTTGGAGGGGGGTACACACTCACTTGAGTGAACAACATTTCAGCAAAGCGAAACCTTATTCACGATGTTTCAATGAATGAAGGTGTTCATTTGAGCGAATGTGGTCACCTGCATTGGTCGGGCGACCACATTCACCGGACGAATGTGTCAGCCTGGTCACTTACATTCACCGGGCAATGTGGTCGCCTGGTCGGCCAGGTGACATTAGTTCATTTCAATAAACTCAGTTTAAACAGTCGATACCCATATCTTAAACTGTAATTAATTTTTTGCAGTATTAGTATTTCCTGCGAAAGAATGTTATCGTAAACTTTGTTTAATGAAAGCATCACAACATTAAATGTTTAAAATTATCTATTTTAGGCGTAGTACACGAATAGTCTGTTCACGATTAGAATAGTTTAATTGTGACCCCGAGCGGAAAGACCAGCATTTAGGAACGTTATGGTAAAAGCGCTAAAAGGAACAGCTGGATTGAGCTGGTCGTTTTGAATGATGCACAAGCAGTATGACCATATCGTCAGTTGCATGTAAGCATGTTGAACAAAATTTGTAATGCAAATAAATGATGTCAACAACAGCCTTGAAGTAATGAAACTTCTGACCAATCCTAAGTAGTAAAGAAGTTTCGGAATGCTTAACAACATTCTGTTTTGTTTCGATCTGGCTGAGCATTGCCGGCAGTGCAATCGTGCATCACTACTGCATGAGGCACTTGAAGATGCCAGGTTAGCCATTCTGCAATGTTTAAATTTCTCATCAACAGCGTAAAGACATGTCGCCTCTCTGAATGGTTGACAAGCATCACGCTGTCTATATATCCATCCACACACACATCACAAATGTTTACGAGTCCGATTACTTTCAGCCTCGCTGACCCATTGTTGAACATCAGGAGTTAGATCAAACCATTTATTGGTTTGGATGGTGATTAATTGGTAGTGGGCAGGATGTTTTTATTATATTTGTTTGTTAAAAAAAACATTAAAAAGAAACGGTTCGTATGGGTGGTTAATTGGTAACCAAAATGGTAAAAACTGACACCATAAAAACCGAAACCAAACCGATTTGAATAAAAAATGGTAACCGTAGCGGTAACCAAACTGTTTCATTTATCGGTTTTAGTCCCTGTTTGTAATCCAACTGTTGCGAGACATATCTGACACATTTTGCACTCTGTTTGCTGAGACTGAAGGCGACAAAGAAGGAGGGATATCTTGCCACCGTCATCACCAAAAATCCCAGTGCTCCCGAGACTGTTACAAAATTATATTTTTCAAAGAGGATTTCTATTTTTAAAAGGGGCTGTGCAACAATATTTTGGACTTTGGTCCAATAACTGTGGGAGTTGTTCCCTGTCATGTCTTGAGAAAAGAATTAAAAACCAATTTTGCCTGTGTGCATTAGTTTTTTTTTTATTGTAAAAATTTGGAAGTTTTGGGCACTTCCCAACCACTTTCAACTCTTGAACCGCTTTCTGAGCCACGTGTGCAGTGACATGTAGCGGGGTGCACTGGGGACACAAATTATCCTGTTGGGTTCTCCTTCAGAGCCTCCAGTGCGTGCTACCTCTGCTTACAACGCACAAGCAACCTTGAAGGTTGGTCTGAGTGATGTTGAGAGGGGGAGAAAATGGTGGAAGTGCTTGCCTTGCTGTAAGGAAAGGGAGCTTCTGATAAACCTCAGTCTCCTAGTGAAACCGGAGTTTCACTAGGAGACCTAGCATCGTCCAGGGCCCTGAAGAAGCTAGGTCTCATAGTGAAACGTCGGCATGCCATTCTAAGGTTTACCAGAAGCTCCTTTTTTTGCCAGGTTCGCTCCTTTCGGTGTTTTGCTTTATGTAAGGAAGTCAGACTGACGTAGTAGCGAAGGGCGAGACTCGAGAGAGGATTAGTTCTGTTCACCTCGGACAGATGGCACCCCTAAAACTGAATATAGTACAATTTTGTCGATGATATGAGGCTTTTGATGTACTTACTCACGTTTAAATTGCAGTATTTATAGAAGATAGCCTTAGATTGAGCACATAATGACACATCTTGCCAACTTACAATGCACCCAGGCTGGCGCCACGCCACGCCTTAGTTCCCACCGCAACCCGAGAACGATTTATTTGATCACGTTCTTTGCTTTGTAGCTCCTTTAAAGAGTTTAAAGAGCTACTTAATGGATAGCCCCAAGGACTTAAAGTTGGATTCAATGGATAGTTCTAAGGACTTGAAGAGCAGTCTTTGGACTCAATATAGTCCTAAAGACTTGAAGAATAGTCTTTGAGCTCAATGGATCCAATGGCTAGTCCAGGGGTGGGAAAGCTGTGGCTTTTCGCGTTTAGAAGTGCATGCTCGCGGCTTCCTCCCCTAACCCCCCCCCCCCCCCCTCTTTTCTTCCGCCTTCCTCCCGGACACACAAGCACTTCCTTCGTAATTAAAAACACTCCAAAAAGACAAAGACCAGACGAAGAAGTAACACGGACGCAGCGCCCCACAAGAGAAATGGAACGCGTTTTAAATCGAAAGATAGGTTGCAGTTTCGTAGTCTTGTGCTACTGCTACCTTACGTACAGCTGGACTGCTTTTGAATCGGATAGACTGAAAGTAGTTCGAGTTTTGTTTATTGTTTTAGACAAAAGTTTGACCCCCCCCTTCCCCCGCGGCTCTTGGAAGTTTCCTGATTTTCTCTGCAGCTCTCAGGCCGGGTCAGCGTGGCCAGCCCTGGGCTAGTCCCTAAATTTAACCCACTTGCCTGCCACTATCGGAAAAGGGAAAGCCCCTTTGCCAACTTTACAACTTCAGGTCGGCGTTTAAGGGCAGTTTGCTAGAAATTAAGCTATGTTCCAACTCATCTGATAAAGCAATCGGAAGACCTTCCCACCATTTAACGAGCTTCTGGCCGAATCCCTTGGGAGATCCCTTGAAGCCAACTTCGGACTGGACGATGGCATAGGGGTACAGCACGTCAATGGGCAGTTCCACAAAAACAGGGCCTGGACAGAAGTCGAAAGGAAATTGAACCAGCTGCAAGCAGCCCACTCGTCACCTAATTCTAGTATACGTAAGCAAAAAGTGACTTGCATGGTTCTCAGCACTGAGCAAAAGACTATTGCGGAAGGCTGGCACCTCACCTTGAAGGCAACACTTGCAGAAAGACGAGGTATAGAAGCCCCAGCCCATAACACTGCTTAAAACCCATCAATAGTTACAAATAATTGCTGGCTTTTGCACAAACAAAACTAGCACTGGTAAGGCCTAAATTATTTGCTTTTATTCTCCACCAACTTTTTTCTTTTGCAAGCAAATAATTGAATATACGAACCCTTTTTCTGAAATGAACTCAAGAAGGATTATTTCTTGGAGATAGATAATTAATGTATTCGACTGGGAACGCCAGAGGGTGAAACAGATGTTGAACCGTAAACCAAAAATTTGCCAAAAAAAAAAAAATCAAGGGTGCACAGTTAATGGTTTTTTATAGCAATGTACACATCACTAGAATGCCACAAGGACACAATGATCCTTCCCATAGAGGAGATATTGATGACCCGACTTCTACCAGTTTCCATTTAAGAGAAAGGCCACTACATACGTATTTTGTCCACGTTTTGTCCACACAGAAAGCTATGGTTGGCCACTGCCAAAGCTGACCCACCTGGGGTGTCGGACTGAGCCTTCTGCAGCGCGGTGCGCAGCGTGGGCACAATGTCCCTGACCGTCTTGACCGTGGTGGTGAACTTGCACAGCGATTGGAACAGCGACAGCTGATCAATGTCCTGCAGGGCACCTCGCCCCTGAGAGCAGAAAAAGGAAAATAATTGCTACTGAAATTGCTGCACTGACTCGTTGAAGTGCAATAAAATTTTACACCACCTTGTCTACAGATTTGTTTTTATTAAACTGCCTAGGAAATGCAGTGTAAATTCTAGAAATACTTTTCACCGATGTCCACAAAGTCTTTTTTTCACATTTAAAACCAATTCACAAAACTTTCTGATTTAACTGTCTACATCCCGCAACTAACCAAGGACTTTTGTTTCATCATTACTGCAATTCAAATGTTTCTCTCTTATTATATAATAAACATGATAAGACCATCAATAACAGTATTTGCCATTCAGAAGCTAATATTGCCGCATACATGACAGAGTCAGCGACGCACCCGGCTACCACGAGGAGGAACGAAATTTGAACCCCCATTGGCATGTCTTTTTTGTTATTCTGTACTCTCCTGGGAAGTTTCAGCTCATTCTCGGCTGCCATCATGTGTTCTGGTTCGGAACATTCGGGAAGCACCAAGGGCTCGTCAAGCTGTGTATGCAGCTTTTCCCTTGGTCGCTGCCATCGAGTGTGATGGAAATAAAATATTATTATTATTATTATGTATAGAACCAACAGTATTGCAGCTTTGGGAAAGTTGTCCTACAGTCGCTGGAGCAAAACGTCTGGTACTTTCCTCTTTAGTTTGTAGGCACAAGGTCGCCTCATTAAACATCTATTTTCGGTTTTACATTCGACTGCCCTTTTTCGTCCGTAACATTATCATATCACAATCGTTGAGCACATTACTCCCCGCATGCATAATTGAAGTAGGCATGTAACAGATGCATGCAGCCTGCTTCGTTGATTATAAACTGAGACACGAACATGAAAGTGCGTAGGGTTCAGCTTATAAATGCCGTCGCATTTAGAAAGAAAGGATACATACAAGATGCGGTACACCTTTTGGACATTCGCCAAAAGAGATGGGTGAAACACATGCTACACCAAGCCTCATAATGCAAGAGGTCACTCTGCTCTCTGCTTTGAGATGCGGCGCCCTTATTCTCTCGTTGCAAGAGTGTACGGCGTGGTCAGTGCAATAGAGATGCTAATATATGCCAATAACGGGTTTCTAATCCAGGGGTTCCCAATCTCGAGAAACCCCGAATGTCTGCCTTCAATGGCAGCCAAGGATCCCCCTGGGGCTCAATTCTAGACACTTGGCGAAAAGGCAGGCGAAGAATTCAACTCACCGCAATTGGCCGAGCGCCGAGGTCAGGCGCGGTCGCCGCCCAATCCTGGCTGCCGAATTTCTCGCCGACTTTTCGCCAAGTGTCCAGGTTAGAACCCCTGGTCTCGGCATCCAGGCAATAAACCAGAGCACAAGCCTGCAAACCTTGCAAAAAATAATGTGCTTATTATCCAGGGATTGTTTGGCTCCTGCTTATGTATCAACGAGCGGCTTGGATCTGCTAAAACCGTGCTACCGACACAGAACCTCGGTTTTCTGCAGGGAGGGTAGTCCCCTTAGCGCCATCCTCTCCTAAACTGCGAGGTCAGCCGTGTTGGGGCAAGGTAAAAAGTGGAGAGAATATGGGAAAGCAGGAGGCAGGCAAAAGTGGAAGGCGTGAACTGTGCGTTGGCCTTTAAACTGGAAGAACACTTGACTTGGGAGCAGGGACAATAAAGGAAATTGGGGTGATTGGGGAATACACAAGGGTTCTTTAGGGCCTAGGAATCCACTTCCCAGACTCCAATGCAGCTGCTGCATAGTAGCAGAAACAAAAAACTTCCTTAATCGGCACACCACCTGTCTTGGGCTGAACAGCTTGTGGATAAGGGGCAGCAACAAACAGCATTCAACTGTTCAACTGTAACACCCTTTACTAGGCTCGGTACCTTGACAGCTGTAGCGGCAGCACCTCCGAGAAGCAGCACGGGAGACTCTGCCATCTGGGCGTTCTTGATCGCCGTTACTGTGTTGGTCAGGCCTGCGACACGTGTACATGCATCAGTGTTGGGCATGCAAGTTGGTTTTCTCCTTGCGTGCCTCGTGCGTTTGTTTACCCACCAAACATGCCCACATGTTCTTGTCTCCCCCCCAACTTCAACCAATGACAATGTGCGCTTGGTAGCCACATCAACGTGCTGCATAAATCTCTGTGCAGATGGTCCTTTTCGTACTCGGATATGATTCTGCATCTGCAGACTTCATGTCTGCATCCACAGTTGCGCTTATAGCTGACCAGAAATACTGAACTTTTAACCGCATCTGCCGGTTTCTTGTGGGTGCCAACAGATAGCGTGCGAGTCACTTGCAATGTTCAATTGCAAGCAATAAAGGTTCAGAGTATTTACCGGGTCCCGCCGTGACCACAGCCACGCCAATGCTGCCAGAGAGCGAGCCACCGCATCAGCTGCAAACACTGCCGACACCTGTCGCAAAGCACCAGTGCCTTCAGTATAAAGAGTGAAAACAAGAACAACATACGGTATACTGCATTGCCAATTGATTGTTATCTTTAGAAAAGATTTTATGAAGGGCCGTGGTACACAGGAGTGCACTACTGTTTTAGAAATTCAGTGCCAACTAGTAGAATGAATAACAGTCAGACTTTTGCCACACTAATAACGGTAAGAAAAATATAGTACACCAGCGGGCACCGTCACCATCATATGCATTACAGTTCTCTCTCGATCCATATCCACTTCAATGACAACAAAGGAACAACACGTTTGAACAAGGCGCTCACCCAAATAGAGCTGTCGATAAAATTCACGGTACAATAAGGGGCTTTCAAGCTGAGGTTGTGCCAGTAGATTAATTGAACCCGATTGCGAAATGACTGCTGATGCAGCACTTGTATCAAATATGGGTGTTGCATCTTTCTAATGCCTGAATGCACTGGCCTCTTTGAACTGGAAGGCATCTGCTTGGGCACGTGTCTTCAACTTCTTCATCAGCCACCAGAGGGCCATCATTAGTGATAATAGTGGCTGAGATGGCCAAACCGAATTTTATAAAATGTTTGTTGTAAAATTTGTATTGTATCACCTGGCTGCCAAGCCAAAGCTTTTCTCACAGCAAAAAAAAAAAACAACAATGTTGGTTCGGTCACATTTCGATTTGAAACAAATGCTCAAATGACAGATTTAAGGGGAGTGATAAACATGTAGCTCTTATCCTTGAGATAAAGGAAACAAAATATACTATTTAGTCATCGCTATAAGATAAGCAAATGACTGCACAGATGGACTCCGGAGTAAAACATCACAGAACTTCTACAAGTTCTGCATTTATAGACAGTAGGCAAATTTGTTCGAACAAAGAAAGCATACAATACCTATGCAGATCTATATAAAAAAAAAAAAAAATACAGCTTTTGGAAAGTTTTAGGAATAACAGAAGTTCCAAGGACTATAAGAACCAAGTTAAACATTAGGCCCGTTCAATTTACCTACACGCTCCTGCACATGCTACACTTGGTGCACACCGCCGCATTCAAGTTACGAGGGCAGCCCATCTTAAAACGGATGCCGGAAGTGAATGTCCTGCACTTTTCTGTACTCTGCCACACTTGCTGTCATGAGCCTGTGACAATAGACCTTTGGGAGTTATCAGCCCCTATGCGAAGATGGCGGGACTCGACGCACCGAACTTCTGCGCTTCAGCTTTCGTTAAGGCACCGTTAAACACCGAGCCCAAGATTGAACATGACTGACCTCATGCCGTGTGTCCACAACACGAATGCCTTCCCTTTCCGCTGCCACCAGGATGGGCGAGATGTGGCCACCGCTCAACGTGAAGAGGAACTTCACGTTATGAGCCTGTGGAATGAACATACAGACCCTTTCAGATGGCCAGTGGTTGAACTCTTAAAAGGGCAGTGACACCCCAAGGTGCGTATCTTTTTTATTGTCTAAAAGCGATGCAAGTTGTAGTCATAGACACGCAAAAAAATACGCATCGATAAAAAAACTTTTACGAGCGCACGCCTTTTTATTTTTAGCGTGTTTCTCTCCACGCTCTAGCCTCCTTGCTTCTTTTGATTTGTGGCGTCAAAAATCATAAAATTTACAAGCTTTGTAGGCGGCGTTTCTATAACGTTTAATAACGGCAATCGTAAAACATGTTTTTTAACGCAATTGTGATTGTACTACAGCCCTTCTTTTTGAAATGCCAAAAATCGGAGTCCGCGTGATGTCGCCTCCTGGATTTGTATCCTCCGTCGGAAAACATGCCGCCTGGGCAGGCGGCACCGCTGCTGCGGAATAAAACCGTTTTTCTCGGTCTGCCGGGCGCCCTTATCTCCTGCTCACCTCCTCACTTCAGATCACGGTGGCAACAGCACAGTCGTGAAAGAAAGTCAACTCGCAGGACTCTGCAATATTTGGCGTCAACGCACCGACACGGATCGTGCGGCAACCGAATTCAGCATTTGGAAATTGTTTTTACTTCACAATTACTGAATTCCCAAGTTTCGAAATTTGGGGGCAATGTCCGGCATTGTTTTCGATCGTTTCGGATAATGAAAAAAAGAAAAAATGATTTTGATGTGTCATTGCCCCTTTAAAGGGATACTACAACGAAACTTCGGCGCTCATTTTTTGGTCTATATGTGTTTAAAGGAGCAGTATCACATGGAACATACCAATATCTTGTTAAAAAAGTCTTGAAAAGGAATTTTAAAACGAATTAAACGATTAGCAATGAGCACCTGGTGGATGTCGCTAACACCTCGTTTGTAATGCCCGTCTAGGAACCTTGACAGCTAGTGACGGAGGTTGTCTCGCCTCCGGCCACGACGAAGAAGAGTGGAACAAGGAACTCCCCTCTTCCCGAGAATCACTTTTGTGTGTCGCAGAAGTCGCTATTGTCCCTCTACAAGATTATAGAAGATTAACCCGTCACTCAAAATTCGTACAAAAGCAGCCGCTTCGGTGGCTGGAACGACTAGGCCATCCTCTCGACGTCAGCCTCGCCGTAGCTTTGCTCGTCCCGAGACAACCTACGTCACGATTGCGTTGGATGTCACGTGCTCTAAGCTGGGCCTTCTCCGAGCGCTTGCCAGAGTGGGCCATTTATAACGAAAAATACAGCCACCAGGATCAAAATACAAACGTGCGATTGTCATTTACGGATATTGTGGATCATATTCAACCTATTTTTGAACACGACGGAATATTTCAAATTTTCGTTGAAGTATCCCTTTAAGGACTCCAAACTAGATGCTTCCCAAAAGGCTGGTTCACATATCTGCATTTGAGTGTGGTCGGGTGTACATAGTTTTACAATTTATTAGGTATCACTTCATTGTGCGCTTCAAATATTTCTGACAATGTTATAAGTGGCTATTTCTCATGGACAGTGAATAGATCTGATCTTGCAAATACTGAGAAACCTTCAGACCAGTCCCCAGAGGTAGGAAGCGATGTCCAGGTTAACCGACAGGTGGCACCAGTGGGCCAGTTACAAGAGATTAGAATGCACTCCGTCACGAGTCCCATGCAAATGTGACAACCAGCCTTTAATATCTCGAAGGAAAAGCTGCTGTTGTAAAGGTGTGTCAGCTCTCACTCAAAATTTGCTGGTGCTTCCTCTTAATTGCTTTTCCTTCTACGATGAGGAGGGCCCTTATTGTTTTTTCCCGTGTGGTATTCCCCTTCTGCTCAGGAGGGCTCGAAGTGACCTCGAGGCGAGCATCACCCCTTTCCCCACTTCTGCAAACTTTGTGCTTCGTGTGTGACTATGCCTGTCTATTCTGTCCCTTCTGCGTTCACACATCGCATCTTTTATAGTGTTTTTCTTTTTTTGCACCCTGAGTTGGCTGTGTGCTGAGCCCCAGTGCAATCCTGCCCCCTTTTTTTTCTTCTTTTCTATACTCGTTTGCAAGTCGGGTCTCAGGGCGCCGCCATCTTGCTCAGTGGGGTGCGCTTGGGTGCGACCATAATCCGATTATGACGCCTTTGCAAGGCTTCGTAATGGGATTATGACGCAGCCCAGGCGCACCACAGGCGAGCAAGATGGCAGCACCCTGAAGCTGGATTTGCAAACATGTATAGCTAGTTTGGGCTTTTTGTTTTGGTTGTTAGAGGGAAGAGGGGAGTATGAATGAACCAACAGCAATTTTTCGTTTTTTCTTTTATTGGTTGTTTGATACATTTTTTGGGAACAAGTGGGAAAGAGTCATTATTAATTTTTTTTAACGACTATTATTACTGTTTTAGTTATCGCTTTTTCTGAAAGTGTGCGAATTGAGGGTGCAAATTATTGTGTTGGAGTCATGAATAACGGCAAAGGAAGAGGACTGGCATCATATCTGACCAGAAAGTGTGCAGCTGCAGGCCTAGGAACCCTTATCTTAAAGGAGCTGTGCAACGATTTTTAACGTTGAGAAGAATTGGCGTTTTCTACTTCTGACATTGTTCACCTTGTCATAAAGGACAGAAAACACACCTCCTTCCTTCGAAATGTTGCGATTCCGTCGCGTAATTGCGAGGCAAAAATTAGAATATTCCTCGACCTGCAGCCGCGAGCGGCGACCATGAGAAACACGCGGCATGACGTCAATGGGGAATCTTGTAGAAAGATAGCAAGTTGTGCGAATACCTGCTCGATAAAAGGTAACTTTTCTATAAATCTTATCGTTCCAACATAAATATAAATGCGTCAAAAACCTGGTATCATCGACAAAACTTTTATTATACGGAGTTTCAGTGGCGCCATCTATCCATAGGTCCACAAAACCGTCAGCAGCGGAACAGCCGCCAGAAGCCGGAGGGGAGGGGGACAGGGCCGGACGGGTATGGCCGGACCCGGATGAGACTTTCCTCCTTTCACCACTGCGCCCGCCAGCACGTGGTCACGCGGTCGCGAGCGGATGAGTTCTCGCCGCTCACTGATGGCTCTAAAGAGAGAGCTTCACCGGAACCCCGCGCCTTCCCCATTGACGTCACAGCGCACGTGACTCGGACGTTAGTGAAGGAGTTGAGAGGCGCCGAAAACCTCAATCTTTGTCCATTTTTATAATAAAAACTAGGACATGCAGGCGAAAGCGGTTTTTTGTTCTTTACTTCAGAAATGTCGAGACACCAACTCCCAC
The DNA here is from genome assembly GCA_037355805.1 of Ixodes ricinus. Classification (NCBI taxonomy): domain Eukaryota; kingdom Metazoa; phylum Arthropoda; class Arachnida; order Ixodida; family Ixodidae; genus Ixodes; species Ixodes ricinus. The sequence goes on along the minus strand of JAZHYW010032054.1, from coordinate 39,290 downwards.
ATTAGTTAAGCAAAGCACTGAAACTGTTGCACAGCTCCTTTAATACATGACTTGCATTGACGCCACATCAGCCACCATGCTCCTCTGCCCGTATCTTCTGCAGCATCCATTTGGCACCATAGAATATGTCCTTCTCGGAAAGCCTTGCCGAGAAGACAAATTCGATGGTGCCAAATGTATGCTACAAAGGTATGGGCCTAGGAGCATGGTACGGACCAATGGCGGCTGCTATAGCGCCATATGGCGTCACGTGCAAGGCATGTATAGCATCTAAACACAGCAAGCACAGTGGAGGTCGGTAGCAGTGCAAGTGCCCAACATAAGATGTGATGTCTCTGGTAGGTCTCCAAATGTCTACTTGTAGTGCAATTACATTCAACAAACATGGCTTGTAACCGAGACAAATTTTGGCAATCAGCATGAAAACATTCTTGAGCGAAACCAAGTACTACGTCTCCAGATGAAGCCCTGACCTTTAGGACGTCAGCAACCAGATCACCACCATTTCGGACGGAAGACTTGTCAACCTGTAAAGCAGGACAAACATTCATAAAAAAATCTACTGAGAAAAAACAAGGCAAAGATGCAGCCCTATAAAAATGCAGAAAATAAACTTAAAGAGTCGAAACATATAGTAATCAAGACATCAATTTTGTATTCTTCTGAACAGGACACAGCGTAACTTTGAACCGAATGTTATTTTGGAAGAAATATATACTGTAAAACCCTTTATTTTCGCAGCCCCTATTTTTCGCGACTCGGTGAAAGAGGACATACCGTAATTACTCGAGTAATAGCCGCACTATTTATGAACAAGGCCCTTGGGCCTACTTCCCCACAGAACCCAGGAGATCGAACTATAGGGGGCGCTGTGGCCCGTTTGTTGTCCCCATACTCGGTGTTTACTCAACACAAGGCCTGTGCACATGCCCAGAGGCCTTATGCGCATGTCCATGTCATCTTCTACAATAGAGCGCGGGGCACAGTTTAATGTAAAAAATACTAACAATCGACGAAGCGACGTTAAGTGCCGGATCTATCCTCAGAGAATGCAAGCTTGACCCACTTCGGCTTTGGTGCTGAGCAGGGACCGTGCATACTGCATTGTTCATGCAGGCCGGAGTGGAAACAAAAGAGCCCCTCCTCCCCCTCACCGGAGAATACGAACTCCAGTCGAACGCTGACGCCGCGTTCGGTTATATCGGCCGAGCGCTGAGTCATTGTATTTGTTGTCCCCATCCGTGTAGTTCTAAAGTTAACCGCTTGAGGCGTCACGGTCGCTCCTCCTCCCCAATAGCCAATCATTGCGTTGCGCATAAATAACATAGCGAATAACCAGATCGTGAACACGATTCTCCATACAAATACAATCTTCACAGATAATCATCTTCGCACGAAGACGTTATCTTTGTCCTGTAAACAGCTGGAATCATGCTGTGGATCGCGCTGATTGACAATCTGCGTGCTCCACGGTAAAGCGAACCCTCAGGTTTTCTTCGTAAACAGTGCGGCTATTACTCGAGTAAATACGGTAATCGCGGCCACTAAATTTCGCGAATTCCAGACGCCTGCATTGGGCCGAAAGTTTCGCGTGCATTTAAATTTAGCGAACTTTTCAATTCGCGAAATTCGCGAAAATTAAGGGCTCGCGAACATTAAGGGTTTTACAGTATATGTATAATAAGAGTATAACCATTGAGTTAAAAGTTAAGCTGCGCCCTGTCCAGATATTCCTTTGTCTGTCCGTGTTTGTTTGGCGTATTATCCAGTGATAAGAAACCAACTAGCCCAACATGTCATCTCAAAACACGTGATTGGTCTCCTAGCAACACGTGATTGGTCTCCTAGCAAATCCAATTTTTAGATATCACTGCCGCAACCACTACACCAGGGACACTTTCCGGTGCTCGTATAATTTTGATCGCGGCGTTCTGCTTTCGCGGCTTTCACTAACTTGATTTATTATTATTTATTTATTTTATTTTTACTTTGCGGTGTTGACAGTGTTGCGACATTCGGCGACCTCGGTTACTTGGATCGCTCAGCAGTTTCAAGGCCACCCGCGAAAAACACGCCACCTTGAAAATGCCGATCGCAGTCAACACAAAGTCACGAATAGTGGAAGGTAAGGGGCCAGGGTCCCCGAAGTGCCGAAGCGAGCAATATCTCACTTTGTAGACGATGCTTCTGACGAGATCCAACTTTCTGACGATCCCGGCGAGGAGGCCTCCCAAGACCATGACCGCGACGGGGATCCAGTAGCACCTGAGGTAACCGCAGAACGAAAGGAAAGCGTCCATGTCTGCCCGCTATCAAACGCGAGGACGCACGAGCACTGACACGCGCCGAAATTAAACCAGGAAACTCCGGACCTGACGGTCGAGATACCGGTTTTGACTCAAAAACAATCAACACACTGACCCTGACCGGATCCGTGCGCTTCTCCCTGGCTCTGGCTGGCTCTGGCTCTCAACGTTACTCTGGCTGCTGCCTCGGAGAATGAGGAAGTGACGTTTAAAATGTCGGTCTCTTTATTTTCGGTTTCGAAGGTTGGTTTCGTTTTGGGCGTTTTCAGATATGATCGAACCATGTCCGGTGACCATTTTTGATTTTGATGGAAAAAAAAATATATTTTGCTGGCTCCATGCTCAGAAGAATAAAACCAATCCTTAATTTTGGAAAAAAAAATGTTTGCCTTTGCGAAACAAATTCGTAAGCACCATCTCAGTCACAAGCGCGTTTTGCGTATCGCGGGATGTTGGCATTTCGGGCGGGTTCTCCGAAAAATGTGTTCTGGCTACGGGTCTAGAAATATTCACTGACAAATTAGGCATAGGAAGGATTGACAAAAAGTATTATTCAAATCACCGAGTATTAGGGTCGTTGTTTTGAGAAACAAAATCGCAAACACGGCACATTGCGCAATAACGCTCTGGATTAAAGTTATACATGATGATTGAAACCTGAGACTGTGGTTTTAAAAACGGAAACTCGTGAAGTAAGAAGAAAAAGGGACAGACAACGTCTCAACTTACACCAGCTCACCTGCACTTTAACGTTTTTTTTTCTGGATTAAAGATTTTTTTCTCCGTATCTATAAAATCTAAGGTCTTCAAACTTTGCCAGTGTGTTGCCCTGTATATAATTCATCTTTGCATGAAATATTGTTGTCCTGGTTAGCGGGAGAAATTTACAAGAATTGCTCACACAAGCGTAAAAATGCTACGGGGTGGTCAGGTGGTCTGTGCTGCCAATTTGTCTTTTCCTGACCACACCGTAGCATTTTTACGCTTTTTAATAATAATGAAATTGTGAAGAACGGGTATGTGGTGCACGCCCCATTTATGGCAACCGCGTTAGCGTCAAGTTTGGCCATATTTCTCACTTTATAACTTAAAAGTCACACAAATAATAATAACAACAACAATAATAATAATAATAATAATAATATATAATAATAATAATAATAATATTTATTTTGGTTCAGGAGAACCGCGGCGCCGCAAAAAGGCAAGTGGCCCATACCATGAAGGCCTGCGGCGCCGCATCTAATGACGATGGGATCAGATAGTGTACAGATGACAGAGAGGTGCTGACGATGTTGAAATGGAGCTTGTGGTCGAGGGTGGCGGGATGATGTTACGGGTGATATTGCATTATGTTTTCGCAGACTCTGTTAGTACATATTATAAACGTTAATTTCAGAGAGTTCAAAAATATTAAAGATGGCCTTTTTTTAATGAGTTTTCAAAATAACGCATATTTAGTTAAATGCCCCTGTGTGAGCAATTCTTGTCAATTTCTCCCGCCAACTAGCACACCAATATTTCAAGCTATACAAGGCAACGCACTGGCAAAGTTTGAAGACCTTAGCTTTCATAGATAAGGAGAAAAAAAAACTTTAATCCAGAGCATTATCGCGCAATGTACCGGGTTTGCGATTCTTTTTCTCAACATAACAACCCTAATACTCGGTGATTAATACTTTTTGTCAATCCTTCCAATGCCTAATTTGTCAGTGAATATTTCTAGACTCGTAGCCAGAACAGTTCTTTTGGGGAAGCCGCCCGAAATGTCAACATCACGCGATACGCAAAAACGCGTACGTGACTGAGAGGGTGCTTACATTTTCTTTTCGCAAAGACAGAAAAAGAAATACGAAAACAAGGATTGGTTTTATTCCTGTGGGCATGGAACCAGCAAAATATTGTTTTCGTCAAAATTAAAAATGGTCACCGGACATGGTTGTTCGATCTTATCTGAAAACGCCCTTTTGTAAACGAAAAGTTTCCCCACTAAATTTGGCAGTCGGATTAATGTCACGGCGTCACGGAACGTACAGAGAAATTCAAGTTCACGTAGATAAGCGCCAGAAAACAGAGGGACAATGGAGTAGACACCTGGGCACTTCATTGTCCCTGTGGTTTTCGGCGCTTACCTACCTGATCATGAAATTGCCCAAGGTGAAAAGCGGAATATGATCGTATCCGTAAATGGCAATTGCACGTTTGTATTTTGACCTTCATCGCTGCCAGCGGAGAGCACGTGAGATCCGGAGTAATCGTGACGTAGATTGTCACAAGCTGCGTCGAGGCTGGCGTCGACAGTATATTCTAGCCGTTCCAGCCACGGAAGCGGTCGAAGCACGCCAGCGATCGGGCCACCGCAACTATAAAAACTCCGTCTCATCCTACGAGGCGAGTTTTTCGTCTGCATATTGTCACGAATGACGAGTTGACAAACAAGAAATAACTGAGGAAACTGAAACGTTTAATGGAGGCGAACTTGTGCCCAAAAGTAGAAAAGGAAACAGAAGATAATAACAGAGCGTCGCGGGCGTCGAAAGCGGCGAAGCAGCGGGATCGAACGCTGAGGCGAAACTGACCCGGCTTGCCAGGCGGAGCCCCTTTGTACACCGTGGGCTTCGGGAACATTCGGCGTGGAAGGTTCGGTTCGTAGAACATTCTAACCTCGAATTAGCAAGGCGGCTCTCGAACTTACTAGAACTTCACATTACAGCGTCAGCAAAAGGTGTAGGCGCGGCCAGGAATCGAACCCTGGCCTTCTGCGTGGAAGGCAAGCGCGATACCGCTATGCCACGGGCGCGCTGCCTACTTGGTCAGCTGGGCCCGCGGCAATATCGAGCCCTCGTGGCGGCTCCGTCTGCTTACTACTACTGAAAGGGTAACTGCAAAGAAAAAAAGGTGTTTTTCTAAACAGCCTAATTGGGGCAAGCATTTCACAAAATAATTTTTCCGCCAAAAAAAATATTTTTTACAGCAATATTTATTGCGCGAGACTGATTTTAGTTAACGGCTATTTCGTCCGCTTTAAATCGCGCGCCACAAAGTTGGTATTATACGTCACGTAGTGGCTGCTATACGTCATGGAGTGACGTATAACAGCCACGCCGCGCGCGTCGAAAGAGCGGGAGTTTTAAATGTGGAGAAGTTGTGACCCCGACTAAATTACGTCCTGTAATGTAATTTGCTAGAAAAAAAAATTTTTTTTTCGCGGAAGATTTCTTTTGTGACATGCTTGTCCCAATTAGGCTGTTTAAAAAACACTTTTTTTTCTTTGCAGTTACCCTTGAAGACTACTGAAGGGATCAAATACCGTCTGGAAGCGATGGGGTGAAGAGAACATGGGATCAGAACCAGTGGCCATTAAGAAATGAAGATGAGTCGGATAGTGTTCGACACGGGGGCCGAGGGATTTCCCAGAAATCGAAATTAGGGGGGGGGGGTCTAAATTTTAAGAGGGGTTAGGGGGGGGGGGGGGGCATTGAGTCGTGAATTAAGGGGGTGCCTTCGGAAAAACAAGGGGGGTTACACCCCCGTAAAAGGGGGGGGGATGTAGAGAAATCACTGACGGGGGCGTAGTACGAACCGCGTGCGGAAGGGAGATGCGGGTCCGGGTACGTTTTACGTTATACGTGCACAAAAATTGGATTGGATTGTTATGGCTAAGGCGAAACGACTTTATGTCCGTGTTTCCTGCGCGCCGTCCAGCTTCTTCAAATAGTTGACATGTTTACGAAATATGCCAAGAACGTTTATGAAACTAAATACCATGTACCTTAACTTCACCAATATAAAATAGCGCGCTATCATAACAGAGGACCGTACGCGTTAGATTAGTGCTCTTCGTAGTCTGCGTATTGGAATTTCCCTCGCGCACTCTTTCGCAATGCGGATGCAAACTTTTCTGAGGCAGTGCTCCGCCCACCAGCCTTCGGGCCCTAATCCATCGCAGGGTGCCAAAACGTGCGAATTTTGAGTGACGGGGAGGAAGTGGCCGAGTGGGCTAACGCGTCTCAGCTCGGAGCGTGGAGCGAAAGCTTGCGCTGGGAACCTCCTGGGTTCGATTCCCCACCGCCCCCGCCCGCTTCGATCTGGATGAGTTTCGTACCGGCACACGTTCGTGTGATCACTACTGCGTGATGCACGTTAAAAACCCCAGGTTAGCGGTTGTACCGCACTGGCTAAATTTCTCATCTACAGCTAAGAGACCGATGACCCGTTGAGGCGCATCTCCCCATCAAGGCTGTATAAACATAAAGAGCAAACCAATTTTTATTTTGAGTGACGAGTTGATCTTCTATAATCTCATAGAGGAGACGTCTCGGAGACACGAAATAGAGTCCCAGTGAGAGGGAGTTCCTCCTCGTCCTCCTCCCCCCCCCTTTTCTCGTGGTGGCCGGAGAGCTGGCGGGATGACGTCGGCTCAGGGCGCCGCCATCTTGCTCGGATGGGGTGCGCTTGGTCGCGTCATAATCCGATTACGAAGCCTCGCTAAGGCCGCGCCCACGGTGGCCGCGCCCAAGCGCACCCCAACTGAGCAAGGTGGCGGCGCCTGAGATGGCTCTAGGCGAGACAGGCATCGTCACTACCTGTCAAGGTTCCTAAACGGGCATTACAAACGAGGCTTTAGCGATATCCATCAGGTGCCCTTGCTAATCATTTAATTCGTTTTAAAATTCTTTTTCGTATTTTTTTTTCAACAGGAGATTGGTGTGTCCGATGGATACCGCTTTCTTGAACGGATGTAGACCAAAAAATAAGCGCCGAAATTTCGTTGTAGTATCCCTTCAATGAAATGCAGGTTCCCCGCTAAATTCAGCGGAAATATTTACGTCACATGAGCTATCCACCAATTCAGGTTCCCCTCTAAATTTGGCGGACAAATTTATGTCACGTGACCTTACGTCACGGGACCTACAGACGAATTCAGCTTCCCCACTACATTTAGCGGAAAAATTGACGTCACGTGACCTGTGCACCAATTCAGTTTTCCCGCTAAATTTGGCGGGAAAACACATCACGTCCTTTCAGCCGCTGTCTAAACTCATCACGTCGTGTGATCGCTGTGCAGTTTTCTCACCGTTCGTGTGTTCTGCTAAGCGACGAACATGTGCGTGCTGGGCTGTGGAGATCGCACGCTGGGCTATGGATTTGTAAACATTAGAATGGTGTAATAAAGCAGACCGAGCTTATAACCACCTAACCCCACACCTAAAGGCCCCAAAATTTCAATTGCCACCGCTCCCGGTCGCCTTGCAGACCAACCCGTTATAACCTTGTTTCAAACTCTCCTCCATTCCCTCATCAATGAGAGGCGCAGGGCGTACCAACCGGGGGGAAAAGGGGAGCGCTTGCTTCCCCCCCCCCAGTTCTCAGAGTGGAGGGGGGCAAGGCATGTGTTTTGTCCCCCTTGAAACAGCCGTCACTGGGCAGGGTAAACACTGGCCGGCGGCGCCCAAGGGATACCAAGGGCACGGGCCCCTGGGGGGGGGGGGGGGGTCGGGTCTGGTTTGTTCCCTCCCCCCCCCCCCACACACACACACACTCAAAAACAAGTTGGTACGCCACTGCGGATACCCATGATTCTGCACGCTCTGGCTGCCTTACGTCGTGCTCTGGAAGCGCGTGAACGCTCGAAGTTCATGTTGGAGGCGGGACGGTACAATTGAAGGATCTCCCTACCGTTCGGGTCCCTATCGTTCCGTCGAAACGCGTTTCGTGGAAACATGGTTCGTGAACAACTTCTCGTGGAGTTTCGTGGACACACGTTTTGTCAACACGAACGTTTCATCGACACTCGTTGCGCGAACTGCACACTGTAGGAACATTTGGCCGTGCGTGTATCGCTGGGGCACGTGTTAAACTGCATGGCCCACCCGTTCACGCCGCGTCGTGGCTACAATCTGCGGCAACTGAATATTAAAAAGAAAAAAAGAAAAAAATGTTAACCCAGTATTTGCTTGGTTTTAACCTGTCCCACCCGTTTACACGCCGCTTTCCGGCGACTGTCTGATGCGGTTCATTACAGGAAAAAAGATAATCTGAGTAGTCGATAAAACGATCTGTCGATGAAACATCGTGTGTCAATGAAACGTTGTTCGATGAACTGATTGCAACCGCTGCCATTCTGAGTGCGTGAAGCGAAAGTTTGCGCTGCAGAACTCATGGCAGTCCCAACCCTCGCTCATGTCGACATGGGCGATCCTCCATGATCGCTCAAACTGCAACCCCCGCCCCCTCGCCCCCCCCCCCCAAGATACATATAAAAATATATTATAAACAATGCAGGAATTTAATGGCCCCTAACGCAAAATGAATATCACGACGTCAATATTGCATTATTTTTTGTTTTAGATATTTTAATGCGTTAGCATTAGGACGCTCGTTTTCACGAAAACCCGGCGGTGTCTCTCGTTTGTCAGTGGGCTTTGTGGGTTCATTCTGGACACAATCTCGTGCCTCGTCCGCCCAAACGCCACCGCTAGGCACGGTAAAACTAGATCACAACTTTTTTTTTAATCGGAAAAAGGGGGGGGGGGGGAATTCTGACTTTTAAGGGGTGCTGACAGGCCAAAATCATATTTCTTTTATTACCCGAAACGATTGAAAATGATGCCTCGGCATTACCCTCAAAATTCGAAACTCGGAAACCCAGTATTTTTGAAGAAAAAAAAAGAAAAGAAAGACGTTTACAAATTTTTGTAATGCGAAATTAGAGCGCAGCTCTTGAGGAGGGGAGGGAGCGTAGGCTCCCCCTTCCTCCGTACCCTCTCCTCCTCATTTCCTCCTCTTCCTCCCGCGCACCCTCCCATCCTCCTCCGTACCCTCCCCTCATCCCAAAGTTTCCCCGCTAAATTGAGTTGAAAAATTGACGACACGTGACCTCAACATCAATTCAGTTTTGCATTGGAATTGAATTGGTGTTGAGGCCACGTGACGTCAATTTTCCCGCTAAATCTAGCGTGGTTACGGCAACGTCGCGAAACACTGAAACGGGCGCCTAAGAGCTGCGCTCTGAAAACAATTTCCCAAAGCCGAATTTAAAGTTCCCGTGCGATTCGCGCCAGTGCAGTGACGTCAAAGATTGAGTCGGCCTGCAACTCGAGTTTCTCTCACGCCTCCAAGCCGTCCCGACCAGAAGTGTCGTGTTCGCCCGCGTCCCGCGATCAACCGCTCTCTTCTGTGCCTGCCTTCTATCGCTGTGAGCAGACGACGCTTCACTTTTGAGTTTGAAGTTCTTCTAGGGCCCTTTCAGTGATCTCAAATTCTTTGGAATAGTGTGAGGTCGAAGAGAACGGGCAGTGGGCTTCTGTGAGCTATACGTGAGGGGCCACGTCACACCTGTTGTCCGTGAAAGGCTGCCCCGGCGGAGTCACAGCCGAAGCTACGGTACCGGACACCAAACCCAGTTGTTTGTCCTAGAGCACTATATAGCTGCTACGGAGCAGTGTAGCGCAACCCTTTGATCCGCGTGTTTTGCCGACAACATGGCCCACAGAGCAGCTCGGCGCGAGTCACGTGGTACTCAGGGTTCCAGGAGGCGGCCCGCCCTATGGGAGAACACATGGAGATCGATGCAACACGGCTGATTAAAAAATAAACGCCGAGTTCACACGTTTTGAAGCTAGTCTGTCGTGAAGGTGGTGAAGCACTAAACACTTTATTCAAGTTTTCATAATATTGGATACGTGTGAACATTTTGAGAAGGTAATTTCTAAGGCAATGGCGTTTGAAGCAGACGATTCTTTTACGCAGTGGAGATGGACTTTGATAGGTTGGCCGGAGCTGGTCACGTGAACGGTGTGACGTCGCCGCGTCGTCTGCCGCATGATTTCGCTCAGAGGCAATTAAAAAATAAAAACATTTATGTTCTTACGTGGCACACAACTTAGCGCAAATTATTGTAAAATGTTCCTTTATTATGTCAAAAACAATTGCCGTTCCTCACATTTCCAAAAAATTGAAGAACCAGCGATTTTCTCACGTTCCCTATGCATTTGTGACCAGAGTTGGAACCTCCGGGCGTTCGCCGCTAGTCGCCGAGAGATGGAGTTCTAGATTGCGCTACTCTGCTCCGAAGGAACCATGTAGTGCTCTAGTTTGACCGTTTGACGATTTCCTTTTGAAAGTCTGAGAGGTCGTCGGGCAGATAAAAAAGAGAACTTCGTGCGATTCCCCGACTCACCGATGACCCTCAGTGCTACTAAAGCACTGAATAATATTTCGTAAAATACTCGATCCAGTGCTTTAAGTGCTACATGTGCCGAGCGCCGCCAGCGCCGCCACGTTCTCCTATGGAGGATAAAAAGCCAGGAGGCGCCATCACTCCGGACTACGATTTTCAGGATTTCAAGAAGGGCTGTAGTGCGTTCGCAGTTGTGTTAAAAAAAATGTTTTACGTATGCCGTTATTAAATATCATAGAAATGTCGCTTACAAAGTTTCTAAATTTTATAACTTTGACGTTACAAATAAAAAGCGAGGGAGAGAAAAGCGGCAAAAATAAAAAGGAGCGCGCGCGCGTGGGAAAATATATATAAATATATATATATATTTTTTTTTTCGTGGTGGTCTTTTCTGCGTGTATATGACTACAACTTTCATCGTTTTAGACAACAAAAAGTACGACCTTTCGTTTTCTTGACTACGCCACTAACCCCCGATGTGACTCGACGGACTTCAAAATCGAGAATCTGAAAACACATCGCGAACAGTGATGAATCCAACTCATCAGAATATCAAAGTCTACCATTTGTATTGGCTGCGCTTTTGTTTTTTGCACATTTGCTGCAAGACAGAGTAACGTCAGTATTCCCCAGGTTCCCTTTTTCCTTTTTCTTATTAACACCCAACGCATATATGGATCATCGCGTTCCGAAGAAGTGTTTTTCCTCTAAGCACGCTGCCTTGCTGCGGCGAAGCGACATACTACACAATTTCACGTTGACAACGCGAGATGACAGCACCCGCGGGTGCCCATACTCCACCGCAATACACTACAGTGCACGGTGAGAAAAAGCACACTCGACGGAGCCAACGAACCCGCGCGGCGGACAGGCCAAGAGCAACGAGGAACGCCGCCACAAAGAAAACTCCCGCGAGCACTGTCGTCGATCGATACGAAAATCGAATAGAATGAGTACTTCAATTAAAATGATACTCGAATGTTTCGAAAGCTCGGAGGGGTGTTCTTGTAGTAATTCTCGTCGCCAAAAACGTAGTAATAAAAAGAAAGGCGGTCACCCTTGAAATAAAAGAAGAGCAGTGCCCACGCGGGCCTGCGGAAAAGACGAGGGGTCTCACATGACGAAGTCAAGGAGTGCGCAGGTGTAGCCTTCCCAAGCGAAGCGTACCAGACACGTGACATTCCCGGAGTGACGTCACTTCCTCATGTAAAGAGCTGTTCGCCGGGGGGCCGGGGATGCTCGATAGATGGCGCTAAAAGTCTACAACGAACAGAGTAACTGTATAGGCTCTGCTTGCAGAGCCAGAGTATCGCGTTCCTTTTCCTTTCGCCGCCATCTCCGTATTGGCGGAGGAGTGGTCACGTGGGCAGAACTGGAGCCGACCTTCGTGCGGGAAAGTGGCCTTCCAGAGCGCCGAGTTGCGGGGGAACATATTTTCCGCTTTGCGTTCGAAAAATATAGATCCTAGACCAAAATCGAACGAGCCGAAAGCTTCCTAAGTCATTGAACATTATGTGCGTCAACTGGGTACAATACAATCCTCTTTTTTTATAACGCGAGCGATGTTTTAGGACATCCGTTTCCAAGGTATCGGAAGCAGACGACACGCACGACGATCGCGTTGCTCGCGTCCGCGGTGCGCGCGGTGCGGCCTTCGCGGAGTGATACGCGATACGCGACCGGCACATCCGGCCATCTTGGCGAGTCGGCGAGCTCTCGTCCGAAAGCGAGGGGACGGCGTTTTCGTCAGTCGCTGCGTCGTTTACCGCAATGAATTGATGACTTCACTTCACACGGGACCCGCAGGATCCGCGGGTGCGATTTTTGCAATCGAGAGGGAAACAGGAAACAACGGGAGGACGATGACGGCGAATGCGCGGCTCCTCGCCGCACTATTTTCCTTGCGCAGCGCGCCTCAGCACGCTGCCTCGCATCTGCGCCTTCGCGTCCCCTGCAAAAACCGACCGTGGCTTCCCGCAGTGCTTGGCTCCAGAATGGCACCATTGCGGTACTCTGCTCCGCAAGCGGAGCATATACAGTTACTCTAACAACGAACGCGCGGGCGCGCGCCCGCCGGGTACGCGCCGTTAAGATTTTTTTTTTTTTTTTTCTACGTCGTGCGCGCAATTGTTGCGCTCTTGGCGGGTGTTCGAATTTTTTTCTTTTTTTTTTCAGTGAGCACACGTTTTGTTTGTTTCAAAACAGCACTGGATTGTTTTTTATTAAGACGTTTGGTACAGATACACACAATAGAAAAATATTTACACTTACATGAGCATGAATCAAATCAAACAAAAAAAAAGGAGAAAAAAAAACGACGTAAAGATACATATACACCCAATACAAAAATATTTACAGGTATACAGGAGCGTGAATCAACACAAGTCAAACATAAAAAGGTGAGGAAAAAACGACGTAAAGGTATGCATATACACACAATAGAAAAATATTTACACATACACGAGCGTGTATTAATTCACAGGTACCAAACATAAAAAAGGTGAGAAAAAAAAACAAGCTAAACATGTTCAAAAGCACAAGGATTCGATATGTAATTTTACATTAATAAAATATATTTCAACAAATTAATAAAGGTACCTACAATCATGAGTTATAGTGGCAATGGTAAATTAACAAAACAATATTTAGTGAAATATACAAGCACAGAGGAAAAAGAATCTTGACAAGTTGGGGGCAAATAGAATTACTAAATGATAATTGTTATATGTAAGCAAATATTTCAAAAGATCACAGAGACGAAATGCCACAGGTCAAATTGAACAAAAGTGAGTTTCATTATAAGCCAAGAAAAAGGCAGATATTTTCAGTAATCTTACCTGCTGGGACCAGCTGCTTCAGCCTCCCATTTGTGACCCTCACAGAGGGACGACGCGCGTCCTTCTTCAGGCGATTTCTTTTCGGGCCCGTGAAGGCGATCGGCTCGAAATGAGCTGCGCAAATCACCCTTGCCTGAAGCGTTCGATCAGAGTCGTGCGCGAACTCCGGGCGATTCGCGTACGCGATCCACTTAGCACGCCTAGAAGAGTGAACATGCATATCAATGCGAGAAATCGTTCGTTGATAACCGTTGACAGAAACAAAACTTGCCGATCGTCCAATGGAAACCGAAAGAAGGAACTTCCGATTTTAAACTGCTATTGCCGCACCCTTAGCCGCACCACTTCGCCGCGCAGTATCTTCCGTAACTTTTCGAAGGCTTCATTGCAATTCAGAACGAACCATAATTTGATTTTAGTCGCTCGTTACTCAAAACGCAACCAAAACAGTGCGCGGCGCCCGACGAGTACCGTTAGGCCGTTGGTGGGGCGAGGAGCAGACGAGCAGACGCCCCGCACGCTCTCGCCAGAAGCTGGAAACGGCGGCAGGGCGTCGGCGCGACCTCAGCGCCTTCGTACAGCCTTTGGTGCGTTGCGGTGGATACGTGAACCCTTCATGTAAAGATTGAGGTCGGAGCCGCCACCAGGGGAGAAATTAGACGCTGTCGGCCTCTGGCGACACTCGTTTGAACCGCCAAGCTGCATTCCCCTACGAAGTGGCGACCGGCGAGGCCCGGAGGGCGCGGGAAGGCCCCGGAAGGAAAAAGGCGTTCGACACGGTTGGTGGCTTGTAGCCCACTTAGAGATGGGTCGCTCAGGAGCGAGCCGGATCTTCTGAGCCGCTCTTTTTAAAGAGCGAGTGAGCCGTGGCTCAGTAAAAGTGAGCGGCGGTTCTTTTGGGAGCCGGTTCTCTCTCGTTCAGTCAGCCGTGCCGAGTCCCGAGTCAGAGCCGGGTCAGGGCTGGGCATTGGCCGGGTCTTTTGCCGGGTGCGATTTGCACGCCATCTATTAGTAGTGCGGGAAAGCAACTCCATTCCGTTCCTGCTGCCATGACGACGAAAACAGCCTTTTTGTTGACAAAAGTGGCACCTTCCTGCTAGGGCCGTAACTGAATGGGGTTTTGGCGCTAGCGTCGACGGAGCCTCTGCGGAGCCTATGACGATTAAGTGTTATTTTTTCTTGAACAATACATCGCATTCTGTGTTTTAGAGTATCATAAGCATTCTATCCCCAATATCACAAAATAAAGGGTCATTACAATTCAAAAATCGCGCCTTTAAAATAAGAAATTGATAAATTCATTCTCCATACACACTGGAAGTACCTATAACACGGCTATTTACTAATGCATATTTTTAATACCAAATAACTAGACTGCATAGCACAGGTTGCAGTGTAACCTGTGCTATGCAGTCTAGTTATATGGCTTTGAAAAAAGGATATATGCATGAGTAGAATAACAGTGTTATAAGTAGTTCACTGCTACCTTCGAAGCGCCGCACCAGCACACGATGCACGATCGGCGAGAATCGTGAGACATCGTTCGAACGGCAGCGGTCAACGAACGGCGCCATCCGTGGACCCGGCCACCCGGCTCCGACAGTACGGTTCGGGACATCTACGGGCACGGCTCAGTGAACGAGAGAGAGCGGACTTTCTCTCTCCGAAAGAACCACGGCTCACTCGTTCTTTAAAGGAGCGGCTCAAAAAGATCCGGCTCGCTCCTGAGCGACCCAGTCACCGAAGTGAGCCGGTGAGCCGTTCAAATGTGCCGGTTCATTTCAGTGAGCTGAGCCGTTCCGAGCCGCTCACTGAAGTGAGCCGTTTTGCCCATCTCTAAGCCCACTCATTTATATAACGGTAACAACATGGGGGGTCAAGCGTCACTGGGGACGCAACCCTGACAACACGGGAGCGATGTTGAACAGTGGCGCCACCTGGCTAGTGTGGTAAAACTTAAATAAAAAATTGAAATACAACAGTTCTGTCAAAAAGCATCGCTCCCACTGCTAGTGCATCGTACAAAAGACAATCTGCAGACACTGTCCAAGGCGTGTTTATTTCCCTTGCGCCTGCGCCACCTAGACTTAGGCTGGGTGGCGGCAAGCTACCGCCCGTCCACAAAGGGTAAAGCCGTTAGCCGTCCATCCATCTATCCTTCCTTGTGCGACTAGTCCCAAGGACGTTTAAATAGGGCAGGACCCGGCATGACGTCATACCCAGCGACGCCGGAAGAACAACCCAATCCCAGACTGCCCCGCGCACCGACGCTCTCTCATCCAAACTAAATTCAACCATGCTCCCATCGTCTGCTCTCCGCTCGGTCGTTAGGCTTAGGCTACGTCTGCTCCGTGCCTGCGGTCTGCTTCGTCTGCTCGCTGTCGCGGCTGGCTTTCGATTCGATCGGCGCACCAAAAGATGTTTCGATGCGAACCCGAATACTCATCACGGCGGAGTGAAACCAACATCTTCTCGAAGCAGAATTTGTACGGCTTTCTCAACCCGCGATGCCCTTCTCAGCACGACACACACCACAGCGCCTTCTCAGCGTTCGTGCCTACGATGACTGACTCGCGATCGCTTTCCAAAGCCGCGCTACGACTGACTCGTTCGAGACGACGCTCCAGGCGCGGTCGCGCGGTGTCGAGAGCGTCCGCTACACGCCGACTTCCTAGTCCTACTGGTCAGGCAAGTGTTGGGCTCGAAATCTCGCCTGTTCGACACCGATTCAGTCGGTGCGTCGTCTAGAGCGTCTCAACTCTAGTCACTTACTTTCTGCTGGGCAACCAGGCGTTCGTTTATAATAATCTCATCCAATTCCGACCATACCGGTTTAAAAGTCTCCCGTTAAGCGCTGTTTCAAATAACAGTGGGTGCCGCCATTACTTTCGGTGCACACAATCGCGTTGCCACGGAAATGCCATGGCAACGAGGGTTGTTTGCACCGAAATTAATGGCGGCGCCCACTCACTAGGCTTCCCATTGGTCAAGAAATGTTCGTCGCGGCTCGTGGCCACGCCTACTTCCGTTACACTTCGCTCCATGCATTGGGGATAGGGACGCCACCTCCTGCCCATTATAACCTCCTTGGATAGTCCTGTCCCATTGGTCACGCAAAAGCTACCTGCGCACATGCTTGAAGCGGAAATATATGAACAAAGCCAACATGCGTCGAAGATGGTTCAGGCGTGTCTGGAGATAATTCTGTGATGTGTGCAGACCGTGCCTTTCGTATGGTAACAGCATAGAGTTATTATAATGTACGCTAGAGGTTCAACTGGCGCTAGTGTGCTGCTGCAAATTGAAGCAGACAGCAACCAGTCCGAAATTGACTTCCGGTAATGCATTTCTATGGGGAAAAGCGAGTGCATTTTCTCTCTGCGCTCGATTATAAGAGCAAATATCACGAATAATTCGTACGTATTAGGTAGCTTGAAACATTTCCCAGTCACGCAGACGAAATAATTGGTCAGTTACAGCGTTTTTATTTGAAATTCGTGGCATGAAAAACGGTGCTAAAACCGCTTCGTACGTGTATTTATGTGCACTGTCGGACACTGTTAGCGCGAACACGGCGTCGGCGCTTTCCAGCATGGGGGATATACGTGCCAGACGAACGAAAAACATGTGGAAAACCAAGAGAGACGACAAGAACTGCGGAGCAACACTGGATAAGTAACTCCTTGGGCATGCAGACGATCAAAATAAATTGTAAGTACTGCTTTATTCTTTCTGCTCATGAATATGTGCGAAGATGCTTGTTCTGGGTTCAAATCATCACCCGCACGCTCCAAATCTTTGCAAATAGGGAGAGACCAGAGAACAGCTGCCCGATTAAAACTGCCCGACATAGAAAATAATTAAAAGACACACCTTTCGTAGCCCACATACTTTATTTTTTAACAGATCGTAAAAATGCACGACGGAGTCATTTTCATATAGTGACAGAACGGGCATATTAGCAATATATAAGCGCCACCGGAACGCTAGCGAACCTTGAACGCACTCTAGATTCCTTTCGATTGTTATTTCGCTTAGAATCGTCGCTCATTTTTACATACCTGCCATGGAACAGAGGTTTGGGCCTGAAATATAGCGAAGTTCAATATCGTTCAGTGGTAAAGGAAAATGCTGTAACTAAATCAATTACACTTTCACAATATCAATTAAGGTACATACTATCCGGTACAACCGAAATAACAAAAGTTATTCGTGTTTTTTTCCGGCGAAGAGACAAATTTCACGCGCGTTTTCCCATAGGAATGCACAGGAGCACCCCAAAAGTAGACTGGTTGCTGTCTGCTTCAATTTGCCTCCCGGAAGTCGCATAGACACTAGCGCCAGTTGAACCTCTAGCGTACATTATAATAACTCTATGGGTAACAGTGTAGCGACGCGCGAGATATTGTTGTAGCGTGAGCTACACTGGCCGAGGTTGAGCAGTTTCGCGTGGCTGTCAAAGAGCCGTGCTGCGCAAGCGCGAGGAGCAGTGACGTCACACGGCGCACAGCTGGTGCGCCGGAGCCGCCGCCACCGCGCGCTCCACCGCCGCCGCGCGCGCCTCGCCGGTCTGCGCATGCGCGAGGAGCAGTGCGAGGAGCAGTGACGTCACACGGCGCACAGCTGGCGCGCCGGAGCTGCCGCCGCCGCGCGCTCCGCCGCCACCGCGCGCGCCTCTCCACTCTGCGCATTCCAGAGCAGTGAAGCCGGGAACACATTTGCGAAAAAAGCCGAATTTTGTGCGAAAACCGCACACGAAAATCGCACGGCAGCTAGGCTCCTCCCCTTTTCCGAAAATCGGGTGCGGTTCGCGAGATCTGCAGCGCCAGATATTTTCGCACGGCGCCTCCGAATTCCGGGCGGAGGAGCTCGGTGAGCGAAAGCCCGGAGCAGGACGGAACGACAAGATACGTTCGGCTCGCAACATGGCGGCTCACGCAGCTTCGGAAGCAGCGCAGGCGTCCTCATCGCAACCTTTGGAGGGAACCCCTTCTGTCTCTGTCTCGAAGGGTGGTGGTTCAAAGGCTCGCGTGGCATTCAACGAGGTTTTAATAGCTTAAGTTTTTTAGAGGCGCGAAAAATAGTTTGCCAGACTACCGGAACAGCCTCGTGAGGTCGGAACACTGGAAGGCTATAGCACCGGTGCTGGGATCAAAAGGTGAGGTTTTACGCAATGCTTGCAGTTGTGCAAGTTTCTACGAACACGTACAGACAAGCCAATTCTTCTTTTCGTCTGTGCATGCTTGGCAGCCACCGGCGCGCATTCCACCTCATGTGGCTCGTCTTCCGAAAATCGCAAGTTACGATTTTCGCAGCCTCCGATTTCTGTTCGATTTTCGGTTCGTTTTTTCGCAAATGTGTTCCCGGCTTGACGTCATAGCCGCGGCAGACGCACTGGCGCCGCCGCGTGCCCAGCTGTGCGCCTCCGTTGCGCAGTAGCCAAGTCTCACGCTGCACCGGAGCCGCTTGATAGCACCTCTCACTTTGTGCGCATTAGCTCACGCTACGTATATCCTGGCATAGCCGAGCTAAGCCATCGCTATTTTTATCCAGGGTGCTTCTCGAAACGCGGGGCAGATCGCTCCTTCGAGAAAGTACGCGTCGCACAGATAGAAAAAACAACAAAAACAAAAAACAACAACAAAGGTCGGTGTTTTAGTATAGAGAGTGCGAAGGGACCTGATTCGCAAACTTTGATAACGTTCGATGTAATCAGGTTCTTCCTTACCTTTTGAGTAATCAAGTTTATAATGAGTACGCTTGAAGGTATGGTTTCAATTATAAACTTTCTGGGTATCATCCAACATTACATTACACGGGTGTCCGACCAAACCAAAACAATGGAGAGTGGGGAATCAGCTCAAGCATTGACTAAGCATCGCTTCTTTTTCTTCTTTTTTTCTTGTAGGAGATGAAAAGCTATTACGTCGTGCACCAAAATAAAGCGGCAGTTTAATATTTTGACTAACTAAATGTAAACCAAAAACAACGGCCGCCGACCTCTTTCCCCAAAGTCCATGAAATGCAGTATGCTTAAATTTCTTTAGAAGACATGTTGAACAGTCGTTTCGGGGAATTTTTCCGCTAAATTTACCAGGGAAACTGGCTTGGTACAAAGCACCGTTAGTAGATTAGGGCTGTGCGGCTGAAGTTTCGCCACGCATACGCAGCGCCACTCCCCTTGGCGAGGCGCGCCCATACTACAGTTGTTCCCGCTCATTTAAATCCAAACGATATGTCAATTTATTCGATTTAATCCGAGTACCATTCGATTTAATTCAAGCACCATTCAGTTTAATCCTAGCGCTACCCAATTTAATCCCGGTGTCAATCAATTTAATAAAAAAAATACTAAAATGAAATTTGGCAGAGGCCACGTCCACGCGCGCGGACGTAGCCGAGTCGGGAAAGGAAACAGCCCTATCCACGCGCACAATTTACATAATGAAAGTTCAACAAACATTTTAATGCGAATTGCATTCTTTGGCTACTTCACGCACTTTTCGTCTATCTATGTATCTATCTATCTGGCTATCTAACCTCTTACGCCGCGGGTCGATAAATAAATAAAAAAGACCGGCGCCGGCTGGGATTCGAACCGTTGACCCTTTGATCAGCAGGCAGACGCGCTAACCACAGAGCTATGAAGGCAGTTTTTTTTTTCTTTATTGAGAGCAGGCAGTCATTCAACGCACTCTAAACGGTTGTTTATATCTTTACCATAGGACGCGCTTTACAGCGCTGTCACAGCTACCGGTGCGCGCGCGTTCCATGCGCGAGGGCTCATTCCGCTCTCGTGAGGCTGAGCACGGCCGCTAGCTCACCCTCTCCCGCGCTCGGGAGAGGGTGAGCTAGCGGCCGTGCTCAGCCTCACGAGAGCGGAATGAGCCCTCGTGCCCTCGCTAGCTCACCCTCTCCCGCGCTCGGGAGAGGGTGATGTAGCGGCCGTGCTCAGCCTCACGAGAGCGGAATGAGCCCTCGTGCATGGAACGCGCGCGCACCGGTAGCTGTGACAGCGCTGTAAAGCGCGTCCTATGGTAAAGATATAAACAACCGTTTATAGTACCGTTGGTTGAGACTAGCTGAGACGCCAGAAAGTCTGGTCGGTACCATTTTGAGTGTTTGTGCGTATGGCGCGTGCTTTGCTCGCCTTCCTAAGTGACACAAACGCACGTGCTGGGCTGCGGAGATCGTGCGCAGTGCTGTGAAAGTGTCAACAAATTTAGAATCGCCTCAAGAGTGGGCTGGCGTATCTAGAGTGTGCCGGCCACCTGACGAACGCGCATAACTCCGCACCGTTTGATGCTATTCGCATTAACGTAGATAATCATTCCCAAAGGATGGGTTCTGCTGATTTTTTATTACTCTCTCAATTACTTCGAGGAAATATTGAAAAAAAAAACATATAATTTAGTCGAAGCTCATTTGACCTTCTGATTACTTTTTAGTTACACAGTTATTATTGGCGCAAATAACTTTATGATTAGCGAAAGTTCGTCTGATTCTTTTGCAGTGGTTGTGGCGACGTCAGAGCGCCCAGCCGTGACGTCAGAACGACACCGGTGACGTTGCCGTGACGTCAGAACAACACCGAGCTCTGATTGGCTCCGATTGAAGGATAGTGGGTAGACCTCAGAGCAAGCAGCCCTGAGGTCTACCCACTATCTTTCAATCAGAGCCAATCAGAGCTCGGCGTCTTTCTGACATCACCACAACCCCTGCAAAAGAAGCAGACGAACTTGCGCTGCGCAGAAGCAAAATTCTGGTTACTCAGTCGATTACTTTGAATTACTATTGACAGATATTACTTCATAAAAGTTTAACTCCGATTTGGATTACTCCATTGATTACTCTGTGTTACTATTTACCCAAATGACTTTAAATTAACCAAATTAAGTTCTCTGATATATTGGTCACACAATTGAAGAAGAAGAAGAAAATAGATGGTGTTAGGGAGAATTTGGCAGCCTTGAAATGGCGCCGGCTACTCCATCACACAATTGAGTTTATATAAGCAGCATTATTAGAGAGTTTTAGCCGACCGTTTTTTCGCCCCGATAACGACACCCGATAACGATACGATGCATGCCCAAGGCCGCCGGAGGGGACGGGAGGCATCGTTATCAGGGCGAAAAACGATCTGCTAAAACTCTATTAAGGCGAAAGCCTTACTTGTCCCATTGAGAGAAAAATTGTCAAAAAGTCGATAAAAATACGACTGAGCGGCACGTACCGCTCAATGGGCGACCCTATCTTATCCCATGAGCTTGGCGTCGTCCTTGCGGTCGTTAGAAGTCGGTCTAGACCTCTAGGACGACCTCACTTGTCACAGTACGTGAAAACAAGCGGCGGCGGCGTTTTCGTACCGGAAAGATGGTTATCAAAATACGTCATCAAGCGTCATCAGCGTGATGTCCTCGGCGGAGCGCCGTGTGCACAAGGTGCGCTTCGGACTTCATGTGTGCTCGTTGTGTGCCCTCGTGCGATGGACTGTGCGGTGACCGCGTCTACATCTACGGCCTCGACATCGGCCGCAGCGCCTACGTCTACGGCGGCTTCCGCAGCCAGACGTGGCCGCCCACGTAAATACGCCACAGCCTGCTTAAGATGATTTTGTAAATTCTATACGAACGCAAAAGTGACGCATTAACAAATTTCGACCATTTTCACGATTAGTGAAAAGATGAAATTAAATTTGTAATAAAATGTTTGTTTCACTGAATTACTCGATAACGCGTCAATGTTAAAGCCGAACTTGGCAAACGAAATTTGCGCAGCGATTATTACGTGGCAATTCCCCCCCCCCCCCCCCGCATTTTTTTTTTCTTTTCTTTTTTTTTCTTTTTAGCCTGTGTAATACCTTGTCATTTTTTAAAACCGCTCCAATTTCAACAGGGATCCTATTATCTCTTGAAACAGTTTCGCAGAAGAACGTGTTCGCTTATGTTCGTTCTGATGAGCGTATTATATATATTTGCCCTCTCGCTTGCGTTTTTGTATTATCCTATTACTTGTAGCCCTATAGCGCAATGGGTTTATAATTAGTCGAGTATCAGGATATTATATTGTGTGCAACCAGCGCGTAAAAAAAAAACGTATTAATATATTTTATAGGGTCCTCTGATTTCCCAGATGTTTGCTTGTTTACTTTTTGCGAAGATTAAGAAACGAACCGGAACATCTGTAATGAGAGCATTATATGGGGTGTTTAGAAGAAAAAGAAACCGTGTTTTTTCAGCGACACTAGCCCCTGTGGCTATTGGTCCAAACAAATTTTGTGCATTAAAAAAATCTAAATTTGAAATTAAAAAAAAAAAGAATGCATGCATTCTTTTTTTTTTTTCAGGTTCAAAAAGCGCTAGCGGTCGTGCACCACATGTCAGAAAGTTTCAGAACTTACCGTTAACTGTTGCAGACGTTGTCAAGCGATTCTCGAAAGTTCCCAACGAAAAAATGGCGGCCAACAGCAGCAGCAGCCCCGCGAATGCACGGAAATGAATGTCGTCTCCTGAACGAGAACGGGTGTCATTCCCTCACTGAAGATTCGTATTTAACTTTGGAGTCAAATATTTACATGCATCCTGAAACTTTGTCGTCTGGTTATAACGGCTAGCGCTATATTTGAGCGGAGACCAAGAGTGTGGCGACGCGTAGTCTATCTTTACAATGAGAAAAACACGGGCCTCCATCTATTTTTTCTAAAAAAAAAAACATCTGGGATACATCATTTTAGCTCGTCATTTTAGTTGTGCTCTCGTCTTTGCACAACCTGGAGTGGGAGGTACAGTATTTAGCCCGGCTCTTTCCAGCTTTTTCGTATTTTCGTTTCTGTTGTACTACTTTATAGAGTCTGGCCGATTACCGGTAATTACCAGACTTTCCACTGCTATTATAATGTCGCTCTTTTAGATCTAAAGCGGGTTATATGACTGATCGTCTTTTTATCTACACCATAAATTCCACCAACCAATTTATATGTAAAAATATTTCAATCATAGTCTGTTAAATAATGAGCAGGAGGGCCTGAAACTATCTTGGTTTTTTTACACAAACGCGGTGATCGATGAAAATATAAATAAAAAAAAAGAATTCACTGCACTTATAAATTAATTGAGGTAGAACTAAAAGAAAATGAAAACTGTGCACATAAAAATTTCACCAGTTTTTAATATAGTCATGTTGGGGGGGGGGGGGGGACTCAGGCAGTGCGGCGCCCATGGCAAATGAAATTTCGCGCCCCTCGCGTAGCCCCGCTGCCGTTTTTTTCCATAGGGCATGCTTTGGGTGGACTCGGCTCGGCGCCCCTCCCAAATGGCGCCCGGGGCACTTGTACCCCCGCCCCCCCCCCCCCTAGTTACGCCACTGGACTCAGGTACTTAGACAGCAAAGCATTAAACACCGAAAAACACCGAATGAGTGGTGAAAATGTACCCCAAATACCACCACCGAAAAAAAAAAACTTGGAAAGGCAGAACATTAAATATAGTCTGTTGCAGGTCAAGAAAAGCAGAACTATTTCTTCCCAAAAAGTCCTCCACTCTTTCCACTTGGCTGTGCGAACCAACACCTTTCAGCTAACACTTGAGACTAGGCAAGTAAAAAGGAGGAAACGACGAATCACGGTGTGCAGAGAGCTTCATCGAAGGGGCATGCTCTGCTGTTCTAAACCTGTAAGAGACTACAATCGTTTGGGCACCAAATGATCAGAATAAACAATCAAATATTAGAAAACAATCGCGACAAATTGATCAAATGAATGGGCCCAGTAATGAGGCCTAATGACCAGTGTATACGTTCGATCGCGAAATTTCGTGCCGACGAAATATTCTCGAAAAGCGGCGATTTGTGTTTACGGAAGCTTTGTGTCGTTTCCTCTGGCACTTCTGCCAACCATGAAAGAAGTTTGTTCAACTTACTCGTTGTCACGCCCCCTCTCCCCCCCCCCCAAAAAAAAAAAAAGAAAAGAAAAGAAAAGAAAAGAAAACGTTTTGAGCATTGCAGAAGTTTTGTGCATTGGCGTTTAAAACGTGTGCGCCTTTAGGCGATCACATTTATCCAATCTAGAATGCATGTATATCTTAATTCTGCACATAGAGGGAGAAATTACAAATGCTCCGCGAGGACGGACTACTTTTGCTGCGGTTCTTGAGGTGAGAACGGGTATAGAGCCACCACATAAGTTACGCTGAGTACCTAAACTCCATTCCCCGTTATATTTTATTTATTTTCTGAATGGGCCGCCATTTTGGTGTTTAACGCAGAGCCGGCGCGATAAACCCTTTTCAAAAGGGCGCGCAATCCAGGAGCTGCTTCGCTAATTATCCCAGTCCCCCATTGTTTCGGCACGCACTCTGAGCATCAATTTGTCACGACCGCTGCGTCAGCGTTCGGCGAGAACTCGGATCCAATCACGCGCTTCGTGAGCAAGCAATGGCGACCACCAATGTTGCTCGATGAAGTTTTGAAAGGGAGGCATTAGTATAAAACAGCGAGGACGAGGACGGGAACAGGACATCTTTCATTTAGCAACAATGAAAGATGTCCTGTTCCCGTCCTCGTCCTCGCTGTTTTATACTTTCAAGTTTGTACCCATCAGGGGCGGATCCAGAACTCCGTTTTGGGGGGGGGGGGGATTTTTTTTTCTTTTGTCTGGGTGGGGTGGGGGAGGGGTGGATTTAAAGTAAGATAAACAGGACTCCGGTTGCGCCTTTTGTTTTAGCCGCCACAGAACCACACTGCGCCGACGGCCCCTAGATGTGCGCCGCTGCGGCGACTTATTAATAATAATTCCTTTATTTTTCCAACAAAAAGTTGAAAGGTGACTAGGGAAAAAAGCTGTAAAACAGCTTGACTGGCCCCTAGCCACCCCAAACAAGCAGTCGCAAAGCAAGCACCAGAGGAATTATACAATGAAACTTTACAAATTCAAAAACATAAATGAAAAATCATCACACAAAAAGAAACAGCGTTTTACAAAGCAATAACACATCGAATCAACAAACACACAGTGCATTCAAAGTAAGCGCAACATAATATAATCAGCGCTCATTGTTGATAATAAAATTTGAAATAAAATATTTCCTTGGCTCCAAGCCGTGCTTTGAAACCGACGCCGCGGACATTAGTCTCGGTTGAAGCGACAGACTGGTTCTCCAAGTTCAGAGTACAAGCGTGCCTGCTTGGGTGCGACCTACCCTGTTTTGAACCCTCGTTCTTGAGTACCGAGCCTTCTACCACCTGGCATGCCGTTAGTCGGTTTTATTTCGGGGGGGTGGGGGTCGAATTTGTTTGGGAGCGGCCGCCCCGTGCCCGCCCCCCCCTTGGATCCGCCACTGGTACCCATTAACCAACACGCTCGTTTTCAATTGTAAGATTATATTCGTATATGAGACTTTTCGAGTTTCAGAAGCTGTGCAAGGAAGCTCAGTGATATTGCTTTGCTTCTACTCTGGCGTGGACTGTTTCAACATTTCTGGGAGACAGAAAACCGTTTTCTGCGACTTCAGATCAAACTTTAAATTACTCGCAACAATGATCTCTTTTTCTTCTTTTTTTAGTGCCGAGATGGTCGAAGTGTTGTTATGCTTATTATAGTGGCTATTGGCGACGTGAGCGATCGAAAGCGTCGCTGCGGTCGGCCTGCCACGATTGGGCGAATGCTGACAATGGCGATCAGCAAAGGATTTCTCGTCGACGGAGATGAGAGGAATGCCAAGAACTGCAATTTTGACGGTGTTCGCGGTGTTGCTTGGCACGAGCGCTATGATTTCAGGCTTCCACTATGCTCGTTACAGCACCGCGCAAACTTGTTGCTCACAGCAATGACGTCACGAAAGGTAACCGACCGAGGGCGCCACCGGGGCCCCTCGTCGCTCATAGTCGGATAGGCCAACTCAACTCTCTGACGTCACAGGCTACTGCGGTGGCGCTGCTGTCGGCACTGCGCATGCGCAGACGCTTCATCTCACGCGAATTGGGTTTCTGCTCGCGTGCAGTGCCACACCTGGTGTGGGCAAACGAGGGCTTGTTTGTAGATAGTGCGTTGGTATATAGTGCAACCTAGAGCCACTAAATGAGCTACGCTTAGAGTATCGACACTCTGTTTCCCGATATTGTTGTGGGCGCCACCATCTTGGTGCTTAACACAGAGCAGACGCAACTGTTGATCGTCATGATTCAAAAGTGCGACCGATCCTCAGCATTAGGTTAGGTGTTAGGAAGCTCATGTAATAATGCTTTGCTCTAGCTGTCGCTAACTGTTTACACATTTGTAAAAGACGAAAAAGCGTTTTTTTTTTTTTTGTGATTTCAGATAAAGTTTTATAAAATGGGTAAGTGTCGTTACTCTGAAGCGTAGCTTATCTAGTGGTACTCGTCTAACCGATTTAGTTCGATTTGCTTATAAGGTAAGTTGGTCCCTATTTCTTTTGTGTGCCAGTGATCACAGAGGTTGGTTATTACACAGCCTTTGCTAAACCAATGATTGAATTAGTTTCAAGAATTCGCCTGCGTTAATTTCTCGTTCTAGCGTTTCCATAATATAGAGATATGTGTTGCGCTATCGTACAGGCAATTACAGCGCACCCTTCCCCACTCCATTCGTGTCAAAAAAGCCTTTCTGGGAGGAAAAGAGAAGATTTCTTTCTTTGTATGCGTAGTATTGTGAATGGCCCGTGCAAGAGATGCATGCACAAACAAATTTTGGAATATCGAGAAACAATTACCCGTTTGAGGTCCGAGATTGCGTTTCGCATAATGCCCAGAACGTTCCACTCATTAAAAATTCCCTTCAAACACAGGAAATTTGCAATCAGGATGCTTAATTAACGCTCTGAAATGGCGTTCTTCAGTGATTTTGAACGACCTAACGTGCTCCACTCCGTTCACCCTGACAATGCGGTGGAAGCTAAGGGCTTGTTGGACCAATCATCTTTCGTCACGCGCAGAAAACAGAAGGGTTTATGCGATGAAAGGGAGGCGGTTGATGGGCCCGGCAAGCGCGTAGCGCTCAGAGCACTGTCAGCTTAGGTGTGAGCGGAGTGTAAGTGAAGGCTGCTTGCTCCTTTGTCCATTAGCGAGATTCAAATTTTCCTACAATCAGTTGGGGTCCGAGGCTCTTCGCTAGAGTTAACCGTTTGCCGCATACGTGGCATTTGCGAGAGGTATTGGCTATCCTTAATCAGCCGTGTTCAAAGAGAAACTGACACCATCCATCCAGGTACACGGTCTTCGCTGGCCTATACACAACTGAAGGTCGCACTCACTTCTTGCGATAATGGAACGTCGCCCAGATGTAGTCAGCTACTCTGTATCGAATCAAACCTTTACCGCCGCAACTCAACAAAATACATCAGTGGCGGATGCCTTCTTAGACACGGGACACCTTCACCGCTTGGCGCAATGGACTACGTCTGTTCCCCCAGCGCACAGTGATCCGGTCACCAGGAGTTGCGCAGATTGTGGATCCGTTGAACAGTGCAGAAGAGTGCTAGGTGCTGACTTGAGGCCTTCCGTTCCCAGCACCGTTGCTATTGTCCGAGGTTCCTGGTATGCCCTCCTACGTCACCTCCACCGGCGTGTTGCACGGACTCGCACATAAAGCGACCTCTGAACGCCTTTATGCTTTGGTCGCGCTTGCAGCGGACGCAGGTTTGTCCAGGAAAATCCAGGCATGCACCACCCGGAGGTCTCGAAGCTGCTCGGCGTAATATGGAGGCAGCTGCCGATGACCGCCAAGAGACCTTACATCGTCGAGGCTGGGCGACTGAGTTCACATCACGCGGAACAGCATCTGACCTACAGGTACAAGAATCGCCGAAAGTCTAGGTGCCCTTTGAGGCACGAAGGCGCACATTCTTCCTGCACGACCGCCTCCACAACCTGCCACGAAATATCCCACCAACAGAGTGGGATGCCATCTTTTCACACATGTGGCCTTCCAAGCGCCATAGTGCCTTGCAATCATCCGAGGCTGGAAGCTGAATCGGTTCCACCGCCCTTATCCGCGAGTCAGCAGCCTTCTGCACATAATGGGCGAAGGAAGACCACAGGTGTTTTTGAAGAAGGCGTGTTCATACCGCAAACCACGTTCTCTCACCAACGTTCTTGGACATCAGGTGCCTCTAGCATCATGCAACCTGGCCAGCGTCCTCTTCATGCATCTATGCCTTCGGCCCTCACATCTCCGCATCAGACTTCAATTTCCCTGGACGCCGGACCGTTTACCCAGTCACCCTGTCTTTGCGGGACACACTACGTGAGAAAACCGGTAAGGAGTTCCTCAGCAACAACTGCGTATCTACCCTTCCTGCAGGCCGACCAATTCAAGAGGCAAGCCGACTTTGGATCTGTAGAAGGACGTGCGGCGGCACAGGCAAAGGGCGCGGCGACTTCACTATCAAGTCGGGAAGCAGTCGCTGACGGTCCAGGAAGATCCCTTTTCAACGCTTCAGCGGTTCCCGTAGTAAGACCGAACCCGCTATGGACGAAGCCCAAACACCAAGATCTTTCTTTCTTGGCTCGTCATGGCGTTTTGTAAAGGTGTTCGAATAGTTGCTCGAATGAAATAGAGCTCTACTCCTGTTACTTTTCAAGTTTGAAACAACAACAACAACAACAACAACAACAACAACAGCAACAACAACAACGACAAGAACGACAACAACAACAACAACTAGTGGCTGGCTGTTTTTGTGAAATTTTCGTTGCGTCGCTTTTTGATTCAAACCACAAATTTGTGCTCCACTGTTTAAAAGTGTATTTAAACGGGGGAGAAATAGCTCCCTTTGCTCCCCTAGATGCGTATCACGTGGTAACAACGTCCCGCATTTGCGCGTAGTCGCGCTGACGCAGACATCCCTGGGGGATGGGGGAGCTTTGCTCGCGCTAAGTCGAGCTGCACAGACACCTTGACGTGGGATTTCTTTGCAATTGGCGGTATTTTGTTCGCGTGTCTGGCAACTTTACAGATCTTGCTCAGCGAGATACCGACGGTGGCATCGGTATCTCCACACTTGTTCTGGCTTGCGCGGTTGCGCATACCGTCCGAAGCACCCAAAGGAGTCTTCGGTATTCATCAATGCCGTCTTTAAGCCGCTCCTTTTATACAGGCGGTTTTTAATTCCACATCCTTTGTGCTGCATCCACCCATTCCAGTATTATCTCTTTTTTAGCAAGAAGCAGTTCGTCGTCTTCTGCACCTTATAAGCGCTGCTGCCACAACTGTGTATCGCCGCTTCTTGTGCCCCTCCATTTTTCAACTCTCGTCAGTGCGCACCCTTGCAGCCCTGTTGTCGTGAGTGCGACCGCTATATGCGTCTGATAACACTGACGCCCCTTTCGGCTTCCCGCCGTTCGTGTGAATTCCCGCTGGTTCCGCCGATCACTAACGTCACACCCCTCCCTCCCTCCCCCCCCCCCCCCCGAAAAAAGAAAAATCCCTTGTGTGATAGTAAACTTGACATTTGGGCTAGTTGGTAGTCTAACATATTGAAGGTATTTAGCGCACAAGGTAGAAAGAAAAAGAACAGGACAGAAAAGAACGCTTTTCTGTCCCGTTCTTAATACCTCTTAATACCTTCAATATGTTACCCTTGTGTGATTACATTCTTAGGGTTCCAAGATCTGGCTCCTGGGATACATGTTATGAAATAAGCATGGCTAATTGGTCTAGCTGGTCTGGACGTCCAGCAAGCACGTGTTTTAGAGCGCAGCTCTTAGGCGCCCGTTTCCGGCTTGAGCGGCGTCGGCATCGCCGTCGGCGTAACCGCAAGGTAACCCCAGGTCACGTGACCTTGGGTGTCACGTGACCCCAAGGTCACGTGACCCCCAGGTCATGCGACACCCTAGGCCACGTGGCACCCAGGTCACGTGACCCCCCCGGCCACGTGACTCCCTCCGAGGTCACGTGACTCCCAGGTCACGTGACCCCCCCTCCGCGCCTTCCCCCTCCCCCTCCTCAAGAGCTGCGCTCCAATTCGGCGTTACAGGGAGTTGTAAACGGCTTTCATTTTTTGTGTCGTCTTTAGGGCGTGCGTTTATATTCGCAGAAAAAATTCAGTCGAAATTTGTACCGCGCATCCCGTTGTCACCAGCTGCGTTTTCCTCTATTTTTGGCACCGGGAGAAAATTTCCGCTCGTAAATTTCTTTGAGGCAATTCAGATTTTGTGTAGGCAACCTCCAATAATTAAGTTTCCGATAAAAAAAAAATCGGGACATTTCGTTTTAGTTAAGGTCGTCCAGGCAGAACGCGGGGTTAGCGGTGCTGGGATGGGGCCATCCAGTCTTGTTATTTATAAAATAATAATTATAATAAAATGAGCTGGACTGCGTTTTTGCAATATTTTATTGAAAACAAAACACGTTTTTTTTTATGGGGATTTTAGCCCCTGATTAAAATTAGACGAATCCCAAAGCCAGAGTCCCACTGCTCGTACATCAAACAAAAACACGGCCTTCAGGCACGATGACAGAGTTGCCTGCGGACACGCCTGAAACATGTTTGCTTCATACATGCGGAAGTTTTTACCATGTCGGCAGACGGTTTTTGTACGACCGATGAGCGACCGTCGTACAAGGAAGAACCACGGCCCAGACAGGGTCTGCATGCAGACTCTCTTCTGTACGATGTATTACCAACGTGACTGCGGCTTCGGGGCCTATACAAGCGAAAATTGTCCGCACATTTCCAATCAATAAAGATGCTTGGATTCGCGACACCTTTTTTGTATCTTTACTTCTCATCCTGCTAAATAGATGGCGCAGTCATGGCGATGGTAGCTATACTTCGTTTCAGCTTCCGTCCGAGCGCAGCCAAAGCTACGTGTGGCCGGAGCCAATCACACGCCGGCAATAGGTCACGCGATCTCGCCTGCACTTTTGTATCACTCCGCTGCGCCGCTGGTCGTCCGTGCCGCCCGCGCTCGCCGAGTATTTCGTCTGCTACGGGTGTATCAACGATATCGTCTGCTACAGGTTTAAAAAGTGCCCTTTCACGTTCTGAAATTTAGTCACAGGGAACGTCAGTACGTAGGCTGGCCGCTGGCGTCTGTGTCCGAGCTTTCCACCTGTTCGGCATTTCGAGATTTCGACATTGCAAGGTGCCCGATGACCCGGCCGTTGATGTTTCCTTGTATTGTCTGGATATACCAGGGCTCGAGGCGCAGTCCTTTCCACCAGCTTCTCGGCGTTCAATGTGATCGGCAGGTAAAGAGGTGCCCTGATTTCGCCGCGTGTCAGTGAATTGTAGTGGCCCGGACGCTTTTTTTGTTTACAACGCACTCGCGGTACGACGCGGCCGGAGTCTCCTGCCGAATTTGAAAGTAGACATTCTTCACGACCTTTCGCACCTGACGCGGCGCGTATAAACGTGCCTTTGCGAAATGACGTTTTGAAGCGACTCGGTGAGGGAAGCAGCGAAGCACATGATTCGGCCATTACAGGAACGAAATCACACAGAAAAACCGAGCGCTGCAGCCGTGTTGCCAGCGGATGCACGTGTTTTCACCAAACCACATGCATTTACATATATTAATAAAAACATAAACTTCAGATATTTAATTCCTTTAGTTGCAAATCATTCTCAGCAGTACACATCTGGAATATTGTGCAATGTTTACGCACAAAACAGTTATTTAAAAAAAATTCTTTTGCGGACTACTTTGTGGTGCGTAGGAATGCTTTTCTCGAAGTTGCGAACCGTCCCTCAGCCTTTGGCTGCGCTCGGACGGAAGCTGAAACGGAATATGAGCCTGTGCGCCGGTCAGAAATCGACGGCGGCGGCGCGCCGGTGTTTGTACCTCTCGGCGGCGGCGTGTTGACGGCGTGGGGGTCAACGGATCGGCGGCGGCGCGGCGCGGAAGAGGGAGGGGAGGGGGGGGTGTAAATTAGAAAGTGAGGGGAGAGAGAAAGGAGTCGTTTGAATTTGGAAAACAAGATGCAAATACCATAAAAGAGAACACGCTTTTTTATTTATTTATTTTTTCTGGAGAGTTACATCTACATTGCCATCGCTGTGAAGAGTGCGTCCGTTATAAGAATCAGGTACTTCGGCGTCTTGTTTATTTTCGTTTTACGAGAATATGTCGCCGGCCGCAGCCGCGGCGCAAGATCCTTTGCAAGACGAGGAGCGACGACAACAGGTACTTTATCACCGCGTTCGACCTCACCACGCGCTTGTCGCGCGCCCCATGCCTGACAAGTCGACCGAGCACGTGTCCTTCGATTTCTAGAACTCGTACTCTCATTCCTTACGCCGCAAGCCGTCATCACCGACAACGACAGGGTCCTAACCTGACGTTCGGCTTCGCGGTACTTCGCTGACAGGCACATTCAGAACATCCCAACAGTACCATCACGCTCCCGAAGCTAACGGCTTTGTCGAACGCGCCAACAGAAAAATCCTTCCATGTCTGCGAAAGAACGTCAACGGCGACATCGACCATTGGAGCGATCGACTACCTCCAGGCAACCGGCTTTCAAGTTAACCAGCAGCCGCACGCCGGACTCCAGACATCACCGTTCCAACTCCTGTTCAACTTTGTCCCACGTCGACCAATGGTATTTTCCCCGCTTCCCGACGAGGTCGGCGACGTCCTCGCGAACTGCGACGCTGCAAACGCGAACCTCGCTTACCTTTATGGCATGAAGCGTTCCTACGATGCAAAGCATCGACCCGCTCCATACAGCGTCAGGGACGGGGTGCGGTACACGAACGGCCTTCGTACCTCGAAACTTGGTCCGCTTTTCCACGGACCGTACGTGTCATCACCAACGTGGACAAGCAAACCTACACCATTTCCGGGATTACCCCGCAAGGATTGCCGCCAAACTGCCGCGCGACAGCTCTTTTTTTTTTTTTTCACGAACAATTTGAAGCGATCGACATCGGCCAACTCGTCTTGCACCGCGGCAGATCCTCCGATTACATGCGCTTCACACCGACGCCGCCCAGTGCCGCCCTCCACGATGGCTAGACGCATAACAGAGGATCACGTTAACAAAATTCGCGAGGACGCAAAGATTTTGAGCTCGGGAGTGTAAGCGAACACGCTGGCGGCAAAGGCCCGTAAAAAGAGCCTCGCCGCCTCGACCGGATGGGAGCCCGACAAGCTCGACTTCGAACCCGATGCTGGATCCCGCCTGGGGAACGAGAAAGGAGGACCCCTAGAAAACACATACAAGTATCTTTGCTTTCGTGGGCCAGCACGCTTACAGATGTATTTTTTCAAAGATAATAAAGATATTATTATTAGAGAACACGATGTGACTGGAACGAAAACGGACGCGAATATAACCCTCTTGTATCAAATTATTTCACAAAGTTTTCATTAAATCGTTTTGCAGTCCACAAAAACTACAAAACCGTTCATTCCGTTATAACACTTTAAGAACACAGGTGGGTTGGTGAAGAACTTCCATAGTAACCGGAGACACAGAACGATTAAAACACGGACAAGACAAGTCTTAAACACAGCTTCTATACCCGTTTTCACGTCAAGAACCCTAGTAAAAGAAAGCCCGACTCCTCGAGAACCATTATTAATTTCTACCTTTATGTGGAGAATTAAGATATATGTAGGTGAATTCTACTATAGATCTTATCCAGACGTACACGTTTCAGCGCCAAAATCATCGCTTTTTTATCCTACAACCAAATCTCGTAAGACTTGGCGTCGCGTATACGACCAATGCTCAAAACTTTATTTATTTTTTTCTTGAGAAAACGGGTATAATTTATATGAACAACGAACGCTCTTATATGTACGTCAAGACCCTCACCGCCAAAAGAAACACTACACTCTAAAAAAAAAAGGGTACCACCATACACCCTTTTGTCCCATATCATACACCCCAAAACTTGGGGCTTGATAACGGTGCGATATAACTTATCAAATAGCTAAAGTACGTATCAGAGACCACAGAAAGAAAACACTGAGGTTTTTGCAGTAAGGCAAAAAAAAAAATCGTTTTTTTTTTGTAGTCTGTAACTCGTACATTAGCTATTTTAATAAGTTGTACCACACGGCTATCAACCCTTTTGTGAAAGTTAGTGCTGTCAGATCGACGTGAGTGCGCTGTACGTCCAACTAAAGTTTTGGGGTGCATTATATATGGGACAGGGTGTACGAATACACCTTTTTTAGAGTGTAGGTTACTGAAAGTCGGACACTCAGATAGATCCAAATGATTCATGGTCACACCAACCAGCCACCCTGGCGACCTCGCTTGATGACTGACCAACCACATGCGATAACAGGCAACTCCATCACAACCCTTACTATGATATGATACACTCGTGACGACATGCCCCTACAGCATGCAATTCACTTAACGAGTGTCGATGAAACGATCGTGTCGACAAAACGTGTGTCCGTGAAACGTGTGCCCATGAAAAGTTGTCTGCGGTACGTAATTCCACGAAACGAGTTTCGACGAAATGAGAGGGTCCCGTACACCACTCCTGCCTGAAAAGTTACATCTGGGTTCTTATGTTTTTTCTGGCACCCCTGAGGACCACTAAAAAGGGGTTAACCATTCTGATTTGTGCTGAGCTTCGAAAACTAAATTTACACCGAACCTCTTTGCCACTGATATAAAGTTATGAGAGATTCCATGGTAGTAAGGAACACACACTACATTCTTAACAACCGGCTTTCCACAGGTGCCGGCTTAAACCTTCAGCACCTTGAGCATAACTGTAACAATTACATTGTTGTGATGGCTTACTGGCTCGCTTCCAAACGACGCATCTTTTGCAACTCAACTGCTTCACCAACCCAAAGCATGCGGGATTTTTTACAGGCGTTATCCATCACAGACGCAATTACACCACACTTAACTATTTTGAAGTTACAGCTGTCAGCTGCCAACAGAGGCTTTGCTGATTCCTTGCCGTATACCTCCAGCACAGGCCCTTTTTCGTGTGCAAAAGGAGGTCTATAAGTACTTAATTCGACTGTTGCGACCGCAGGGTTGTGCGGTCCAATCGACAAGGACCGCACAACCGTGTCAACGTGAACATCAATCACGTTTTAAAAAATCTCGGACAACACTGGAGCGATTCACGACCCAATACACACACCTTTTTTTAATAAAAAGAGAACCATCGAAGTCTACGGCAGTAGACTTACATCAATCCCAGTGGCAGACTGCGACTTCACTAGATTATCATCACACCACCTCCTGACCCTTATTAACAGCTCCGACTTATTTATAGAGTAATATAACTCCTTGATGTCTACAGTTGTCACATCGCACCTTCTCCCATGATGCGGATTCAATATTTCAATCAATTACTCAGTTTTTAATTTACACTGGACTGTTGCTCCGCTCCTGTCAGGCATTCCTGGATAAAAACCGACAACACCTTCTGTCGAGCTCAATTTTCGTTCACAACCATTTTAACAATTACTCCAGGATGTGATTGTTAGAGTTGTGCTCAAGGTGTTAGGAACGTTTAATCCGGCTCCTGTGGAAAAACCGGTTGTAAATAATGTTGTTTGTGTGCCTTACTACCTTGGAATCTCTCATAACTTTATATCAGTGGCAGAGCTAGAGGTTCCGTGTCAATTTAGTTTTCAAAGCTCATCACAAACTATAGCACAAACTATAGAAAGGTTAACCTCCTTTTCGGGTGGTCCTCAGGGGTGCCAGAAAAACACGTGCCGGAACTATTGATGGCGTCCGCCTCAATTATCTCTCTAACAGTCTTATCTTTGTGCCTAGCGAGGAAGAAACAAATAATGGTTTGCACCGTCCGCGGCGGGGCCACGGATTGGTTGAGGTGTGGTGCGGTGACGCAGTGTGTATCTACGCTGAAGCTCTTGGATTAAATCAGTTGAAAGTAAGCGCTCTGTGGTGTTCTTCCTCTATGTCTTAAATCGCAATCATGTTTTCTCGCGTACAATACCAACTCGCCCAACAATCAGCAATGGTAGGAGAGTCCTGAGAGAGACCATGCGTATTTTGACCTCTGGTAATTGTGTAAGCAAACTGTCCTTGGCATTGGACAGTGATATGAAGCGTTTTCAGGGGTATTCACACGAGGGAGAAATATTTCTCCCGGCACGCGCGCATCACGAGATGAAAACGCGAAGGCTTTTGCACATCGCAAAGCCCGACGTTTTCGTCGTGGGATTCGCGTGCCGGGGAGAAATCCCAGGATTTCTCCCTCGTGTGAATGGTCTTGTTTTGTGGGTTTTCCAAGAATTGTTAGGGCTGTGCTGGAGCTGGAGTTGCCTGTTGTCGCATGTGGCTGGTGAGCCCTCAAGCGAGGTCATCAGGGTGGCTGTTTGGTGTGAATCATTTGGATCTGTCTGAATCATGAATCATATGGGTTCTGTCTGAGTGTCCGGCTCTCGGTGACCTAGTGAAGAGGTGGTGTTCCTTTTTTGGTGGTGAGGGTCTTGAGGTATATAAAAGAGCGTTCGTTGTTCAAATAAACTCGAAACTGTGTTTAAGACTTGTTTTGTCCGTTTTTTTTTACGTTCCGTGTCTTTGTTTATTATTGAACTTCTACATATATTGATATATTCACAGGAGTAAAAAGAAAGGGAAAAAGCATACAGACACCAGTGTATTTATTCATTTTTTTCTGCGTAATATAGTAGGTAAGACTCATACAGAAGCAAAAAAAAAACACCAATACTACGCACACATTCACCCCCCCCCTTCCCCCACACACAAAAAAAAATAAATAAAAATAAAGAATCCGGCGGTGCCGGCGGCGC
Source organism: Ixodes ricinus (assembly GCA_037355805.1). Taxonomy (NCBI): domain Eukaryota; kingdom Metazoa; phylum Arthropoda; class Arachnida; order Ixodida; family Ixodidae; genus Ixodes; species Ixodes ricinus. The sequence goes on along the minus strand of JAZHYW010032054.1, from coordinate 2,235 downwards.
GCCGGATTTATTGCGCGGCGGCGGCGGCGGCGGCGGCGGCGGCGTGCTGGCTCTGGGGATTCCGGCGGCGGCGCAGGGCGGCGGCGCGGCGCGGCGGCGCACAGGTCTAGCGGGAATCGAGGAGATGGCGGGAATAGCAGACGCGCAGTCTATCGAGGTGGCGACGTTGCGAAGACGAGCACGCCTCGCAGCCATGGGCGTCGGCATTGGGCGCAAAGGGCACTTGCCCCCTCAAGCCAGAGTGCCTCCCCCCCCCCTCCTTTCCCCAGCTCTCTCGGGTACGGGGGATCGAATGACGTCGCGCCATAGCTTTTCTAGCAAGCGGAGAAACCGAAAGCCATCCTAAAAATAAAATCCACGCACTTTTGTTTCCTTGGATCCTTCAGCAATAAACACACACAAAAAAATAAGGTCTCCCCTCGGTCAGTTGCAATCAGCTGCGCCCCGCTGGAAAAAAAAACACGAAAAGAAGCATAGGGAGGGGCACCCACTTCCGAGAACATCGCAGTCCTGTCTCGTGATGAATCACAGGCATTCGAGTGAAAGTGAGTAAAATGCCCCAAAAACAGAGTGTCTTCTACACAGAGCGGGATTCTTCCAAAAAGCCTAACAGAACAAATCGGCCTATCTACGAGTTGGAGACAGTCCGCGCTCCCCCTTCGCTCCGGGCCCCTCGTAAAACCGACTGCGTAAAAGGAGTGGAGCGAGCGGGCCCCCGGGGGAGGAGGGGGGGGGTAGCTTTGGTATTTTGGAGGGTTTCGACCCCCAAACCAGCCCCGTTTACACCACTGCTCACGCCAGTGCTCTGTTTTGTATATGTGCCTTTGGGTTTTTCTTCTCCTTTGCCCGTAGCATGTTGCGGTCATGGAAAAGGAGAAGAGGGGTCAGAATCGGGGCCAGGCGTCCTCTTTTGGACAATAAGTTCTGCGAAACGCTGTTCGCCTCATGTCAACAACGATACTCCCCGGGCCATAACTCACGCGAAAGAGGCGTGTCGGACCGTCCTCGTTGACACCATCGTGTTCACACACGTGACACCGTCAAATATCTGTGACAGGGTGGCACACTTTGCTGTTGCTGGCTCTGTCTTCCTGGCCCAGTTGCTTGAAAGGGCCACATTCCGCATCCAGTCCCACTTTTTTATATAACCGTGGGCTGATATGGGTCAGGAGTTAAAATGGACATCAGAAGTTTTTTAAACGGAAAGCTGACAGTGATAATGAGATTCCATCTTGTGCAACGAAGAAGCACGTGGCCTCAGAGCTGCGTCATGACCTGCAATTTATCGATGTACCTGCTGTCTCCGTCACTCCTGAGCATCCTTCGGCTTTAAAGAGCGAGCTGAACATTGGCATTGCCCTCAACTCGACTATCACAGGTATGTCAAACTCGTCTTTAACTGTGGGAGTACAGGGGCGGATTTAGAGGGGGCGGTCCGGATGTCCTGACCCCCTCTTGATTTCTGCATGTGTAAAATTTAGGGCGTGAAACGAGGGAGAGGGAAAGAGGGTTAATAAACAAATGGTACGCTGACCAATACCTGACCCCCCCCCCCCCCCCCCACCCCTCAGGAAATTCCTGCATCCGCCCCTGGGAGTATTCGTGCAAAGCTGAGCTTGAACAGATATATAACAACCAATATAAAGATAAGAGGGCTGTAGAGACCGGCGACCGTCGAGGCCAGAGAGGAACGAACACACACACGCGCCTGGTCCGGGTGGAACGAAACAAGTAACTTCGTCTGCCTCTAGGGGTACTCCGCCGATTTCTTCATGGTCCCCGAATTGCTTGAAATTTTGCTAAACTCGCCAAACAACATCGCCAAAAGAGTATCCCAAATATTAGGTCAAAATAATTTTTTTTCACGAAGTTATTGAATTTACCATTTTTGGCCCTCACCGTGTTTTTCAAACTGAAAGTCTCTACTGGCAACAACGAAAACGTGACGTCAGTGGAAGGGCAGGGGTTCACTCTTTGGACTGTAGAATTTGTTCCCAACTGATTCGAAGCAGTTTCATGGTGTCAAATGAATGCTTTGGAAGCTCGCTCCAGTCCCCGCGCACCAGCACGGAACAAATGACTGGCATATTCTATTTTTTAGACTGCTCGCTCGACTGGCAAGCCTGCCTTCCACTGACGTCACGGCACTGAAAAGTGCGGGTATATTTGAATGTTGGTTTTTGCATCATTTTCATTTGCCGATTTCGCAATAACTATTATGAATTTCGCGATACT